>JAJGRW010005238.1:0-33468 GCA_025461045.1 Carex parvula
ACTTTTTAAGATGTCATAATATTGGTGATTGATTCAAATGATAAAATCTTGGGATTTCAACGCGTAAAATACCACTTCACTGCCCCCACGCGCTTCGGCCGGATAAAGTCTTTGACTTTTATCTTGTTTTATGCAAATTTAAATTCAATCTTTTATGGAAATAATATATTAATAATATATTTGGCACTATTTTGATTAATAAAATACAATTATATTTTACACTATTCAAATCATTCAGCTCTCAAGTTGGGTATGCAAGACTAGAAATCTAGAATGCATGGCATGTTGCCTGTCGTTGAATTTAAAGGTTGAATTATTTATGAATTGTTTAGCATGAATTTTAAAATATTAATCCACAATAAAACGCATATAATTTGTGATTCGTTTTTTTTTTTTTTTTATAAAAAAAGGCTCCGGTTGCGTTTCCTCCGTTAACTTTGTTATAAATATATAATCCCCCAGGTTATATTTCAGCTAATTATAAAATAATAAAACGAACGATACTTTTGGATCTATTGAAGCGCTTGCCCAGTTGCTAATTGTGTAGATAAAGACAACTTTCGTTTTGGATCTATTAATACGTAGTTTTATAGTTTAATCGGATACTATGGTTTATGAATGTTATAGTCAGTGTTAGTAATTGCACTTTGGACTGTGTTTAAGTTGATTGATATTTTGTATGGAATATGTTGCTTGTATGATTTTTGATTTGGTATGCATGAATTTATTTGTGAACTATGTTTGTATGAATTTAGGAATTTGATATTTTGTATGTATAAATTAGTTGCAAACTAATTTATAGTAGTTGATTTGCTTAATTGCACTTGAATTAAGAGTATTTTTCTCAATAATTAGTCATATAAATGTTATTTTGTTTTAGCCATAATTGATAAGATGTGCTATGAAAATTTAAGATATAGTAGAAAAGAAAATATACAAATTTATAAATCTGTCAAGCTAGTAACAAGCTAGTTCGGCTCGCTCGGACAAATCACGAGTCAGTTTTGAGCAGAAGTTTCAGCTCGGGACCTAAAATTCAAACTCGCTCGCTCAGCTTGATCACAAACAAGCTGATTACGAGTGAGGTCTAACTCGTTCTTTAAGAGCTCGTTGCCACACCTAGTCCAGATTATAAGCGACCACAGCAGATCTAAGTAAAAGCTGTCAGCCGGCGCCACTGTCCATAACATGCAGAGCTTAACTCTGATATCTTTTTTATTATTAAAAAAACCATTCAATTCATAATCACCCTCAAATATATAGATTATTGTATGGATAATTTCCTGTCAATATTTTTTTAGAACTTTTTTTTTCCCATTGAGACGTCTTAATGTTCAGGTTTTTGCTTAGAACTTTTATTTTTTTTGAAATTTAAACTCTATTGTATTAACTTGAGGATGTGCAAAAAATAGAGTGCTACTTTTTTCAGTTTTTGGCTTTTTGCTGATTTTCTGCTTCACAGGAATAATTTGCAGGGTTAAAACTTAAAACGACAAACATGTAAGACAAACCATATTTTATAGGGTTGTCTTTGTAAAAGTTCAATTATTTATGTAAGCTCTCGGATTCGTTTACTTTACTTTCCGTACAACAGTAGTAGTAATTGTAGGCAATTCAAGTCCGTCTGATTCGGATCCTACAGCATGAAACGGTTTTTCATTAACGGCTCAGATTAGAAGTTCTCTATTGGGAAATCAAATATGGATCCCATCCGTTCGTTTTAGATTGAACGAACCTAATGTGGTTTCCAGAGTCGTGGGTGTATAGCGAATTGCAGTAGATCCCGCTCCGAGTTTCGTCTCTATGATCGTATCCTCTGAGATATCTCATATTTTGCGTGACAGACGTGTCCGGTGCTTATTCGGGGATAGCGCAGGGGCCAATATTATTTGAGCTTTGAGATTCGTGCAGAACGTATTTGAACAGTTGAGATTTTCCAAGAAGTAACGCAAAATATGTGATATCTCAGGGGATGCGAATTCATCGTGAAGTCGCCTTCCCCAAAAACACTAGCAATTAGAAAACAAAGCATTTAAGAACGCTGAACTATGCAAACCTGAGCTCATTAAAATATGTCCCATTTCCTCTTCAATTAATCTGGCACCTTTAGACCTCTCTCTCTCTCTCTCTCTCTCTCTCTCACCCTCTCTCTAAAGGAGGAGAACTTGCTCATTCTACAATTTCTTTAGATCGGAGAAGCTCAAGCAGAGTTATATCGTTGCTTTTGCAACAATGTGGAGTTATATGAGGTGGAATGCGGGAAGTAGAGTTGCATCCTTTTTGCTTTTTTGCGTTCTATTGCAACTCGGTCTCGTCTCTTGTCAGACAACATGGAAAACCTTGTCAGGTGAACTCTCCTTCTCTACTATTTCCATTTTGGTTTTTTTTTTTTTTTTTTTGTATACCCTCCCAAAGATCTCATTCATTTTTAGATCGTACCCTCGTTTTGGTATAATTTCGGCTTAAACTATATCAGACTTTTTTGGCTAGGTTTCTTCAGTGGCTAACTTTTTGCTTGTACCCTCCAAAGATGTCCTTTTTCAACACCAGTCCTTATCATTCCTTCAAACTTTCGCTATTTGGATTATAACACTTTGGGTGTCGTTTTTCATATACACCCCTCCTAGATCTAGGTTTCTACCTCAGTCACAGACATTTCAAGTGCAGTGGAGCAAAAACTAGAGGTTTACAATGCTTTGACCATTTTACCTTTCTCCGAGTGATAATGTGCTTTCGTTTACACTTGGAAGAATGGTCTGGTCTGAGGTGATAATTGGAGAATATTTATGTTGATTTGGGGTTATCTTTGTCTATTTTGATTATGTGTGCCAGATACCTAGAATTGTAGGACTTTGTTTAGAGTAATTTCACTGGAAATACAATTTTAAATGATTCGAACTAATTATAAGATTTTCAACTGTTTTCATTTTTCAATATTTCTGGTTTTATCAAATATTATTCCTCCATTCTCTTCAGGCATTATCTCAACCAAATAAATTCAAAGGTCCAAGTTGCAAAATAATTCATCTAAATTTTTTTTTCTAATGCAGGAAAAGCACCTGTAGTTGTTTCAAAGGGAGGTTTTTCAGGGTTATTTCCTGATTCAAGTAAACTCGCATACAAATTTGCACCAGTACTCAGCACGCGGCCTGCAGTATTACAATGTGATGTCAGATTAACAAAGGACTTTTATGGAATTTGTCTTCCCGATATTAAAATGGATAATTGCACAGATATTCCCAGTTTTTTCCCAAACAAGGGCAGTACTTACCTGGTTAATGGCGTATCACAATCGGGATATTTTCCTATTGATTACAGTACCTCAGATCTTGTCAATGTTTCCCGTAAGTTATATATAATTTAATGGTTTAATTTACTTTTTCATGTCTTTGTTAGAATTGTTCATATAATAATTTTGTAGGGTTATTACCAGGCCCTTTTGGGTATAGATATATATCAAGCATCTATAATAAACTGTGGGTCAAGCTTAGCTTTGATAAAGCGTTATTAAACTAACGCATTATTATTGTTGGTTATTTCTCACAAGTCCCTAGTATATTCGAAGTAATTTTATCTTCTCTATTTTTTTTCCTTTTTTGAAATGCATTCTATCTTATTTAACATATATATTTCCATCTTTTTTTGTGAAGTACTGCAAGCGGTATTTACACGGAGCAACCGATTTGATGAAAATTATTTCCCCATACTTGCCGTAGAAGATGTTGCTCAATTGAAACCCCTGCTCTGTGGCTGAATATAGAGGTATTCCTTTGTTTCTGCTTGAAATTGTATTGAAATGAATAAATCGGCCTTTAAAAATTATTTGGTTTGAACTTTAAACTCTAAGAGAAAATTTCCTTACATCAATCTTAAAATCTATGCTTTCTACATGTAAGAACTAACAAAATCTTTTGTTGTATCATTGCATGTTCTTTTCAATAGGGTGAAAAAAAGAATCTTGAAGCTTGTCTTCACTTATTTCTGCTTTTTTATTTTCTTGCTTTGTAGCATGACATGTTTTATGCGCAACATAACCTAAGCATGAAGACCTACATCCAAGGGCTTGTAAAGAATGTTGTAGTAAACTATATCTCTTCCCCTGAAATCGGTTTTCTAACCTCGATCTCTTCTCTCACCTCCAACAAAACCAAGCTTATCTTCAAATTTCTCGATCCGGACTCAGCTGAACCAACCACTAAAGTAACCTACTCTTCTCTCCTCTCTAACCTGACGTACATTAAAACCTCGCCAGTGTATTTTGGTACCAAAGACCTACATTTGGCCGGTTTCGCCAGATAATTACTTGCTGGATCATACAACAGTTGTGGTAGATGCACACAAAGCCGGACTTGAGGTTTATGCCGGGAACCTTGCGAATGATAAGTCCTTTAGTTACAACTACAGCTACGATCCTTTGGCTGAATATTTGTCGTATATTGATAATGGCATATTTTCAGTTGACGGGTTCTTGACAGAGTTTCCAGTCACACCTTCTGAGGCCATCGGTGAGTTATTATTGGTCTTATAAAATTTTATTTTGGATATTTATTTACCTGAAAATTATAAAAAAATTGAAACAAGTATTGTACAATGAGTAGGGTTAAAAATGCTCCATGTTTTTTGTGCCCCAATCATGCCTCACATCGTTATCTCCGTTTTCAAAGACAAAACAGTCGATCCGAAGTGCTCAACATGATCTTCATATTAAAATGTGCTTGGAGACTATATTATATTTTTGCAAATTCTTTACTATTTTTTTAGATAGATACAAAATCAGTTTTTGGATGGTCCAGAATCTCTGAAAAACAGCGATTTTGTACCTATCTAAAAAAATTAAAAATATAATTTCCAAAAAAATATAAAATTTGGTATCCAAGCACAATTTTAATATGTAGATCACGTTGAGCGGCTTGGATCGATCCATTTTGACTTTGAAAACGGAGATAAAGGATGTGAGACATGACTGAGGCACATGAAAACAATGGGGCATTTTAACCTTACTCTTGTACCATTACATTCTGATTATTATTTTGATTAAATTGTAATTACTTTCTCTCCTTTCTCACATTAGGTTGCTTCATGAACCTAAACAAATCAAGCATGTCCCATGAGAAGCCACTAGTTATATCCCATAATGGAGCAAGTGGGGACTACCCTGACTGTACCGACCTTGCTTACCAGTATGCAGTAACTGGCGGAGCTGACATAATAGACTGCCCGGTGCAAGTCACAAAAGATGGCATGTTAGTTTGCATGAGTTCAATAAATATCTTGGATGATACCACTGTTGCCAAATCAGTATATGCTACTCGCATGACTGTCATCCCCGCAGTTACAAAGCGGCTCTGGGGTTTTCACCTTCAATCTTACCTGGGATGAGATCAAGAAATTGAAACGTAAGTGAGTTATAATTCGAACGATTGGGCATTTGGAGTGTTACACAACAGTCCTTGTCATTTTTAGTGATTTATGTATTAATTTGTTGTCTACTATTTTGTAGCACAAATGTCGGCACCACAAAGTAGCTTCAAGTTGGTCAGAAATCCGAGGTACACCAACGCAGGCAATTACATGAACTTATCTGATTTCTTAGCTTTTGCCAAAAACAAGGATTTGGCAGGGAGTTTTAATTACAGTTGAGGTAAAAGTTTATTTCAAATAGACTCTTACCCAGATGAATTTTTACTATTATAACCGTAAAGATCTTATTGTATTTTCCTTTGCAACTCTCATAGAATGCTCCATTCATTGCGCAAAAATTAAACATAAACATGGTGGACTCAGTCCTAGCAGTGCTAAAAACCTCCGGGTATAACACCGCCACATCTCTCCCAGTGACGATCCAATCAGCAACAGCTCGGTGCTGGTCTCCTTCAAGCAAAAGGCGCCCAAGTACAAACTCCTCTACACCATCGATGAGCAGGTCTCTGACGCAGCGGGGCCCGCGCTGGCTGACATAAAGAAATTTGCAGATGCTGTCGCAGTGGAGAAAAACAGCATCTTCCCACTTAGCAGATACTACATGACCACGCAAACGAAGCTGGTTGAGAATCTACAGGCACAGGGGCTGTCGGTGTACGTCTATGTATTGATGAACGAGTTTGTGTCGCAAGCGTGGGATTATTTTGGCGATGCGACTGTTGAGATCAATTCATTTGTGCAGGGAGCGGGGGTTGATGGCATCATCACCGACTTCCCCGCTACTGCACGCCGCTACAAACTGAACACGTGTCAGAACATGGGCAACAGCACGCCATACTACATGCTACCAGTGCAACCGGGTGGTCTACTCCAGCTCATGAGTGCTCTGCCACCTACGCTCTCACCTTTGCCAATTCTGTCAGACTCTGACATAGCGGAGCCCCCTCTTTCTGACACTACTAAGCAAGTGACCCCAAATGCAGAGGCTCCATCCAAGGCCTCGCCACAATTGCGTACTGCTGCATTAATAGCCGTGCTGATTGCTATCCTATCTAATGCGCTGCTCCTGTTTGTTTGATCTGTTAGATTTTATGGTGTCTATTTGTTTGTTTTATTTTTTTCTCTGAGTTGATCGATTCTTTGGTTCATGATTACCGTAATTTTTTGGCACAACGGTTTTCTTATTGTTGTTAATGTATGATGTGCTTATATCTTCCTTTCTGGTACCTATGTGCAATCAGATCAAGCTGCATTCATAGTAGGGATTTTGTTGAAGGATTTAATTGAACTTAAAGCACAACTTTCGTAACACAAATATGTGACTCACAGGTTTCACAATAATCCCCATTGCTGGTGTGATTCGCACACAAATTATAATCAAATGTTCAAATCTTGATGGAGTTATAAATTAAGAGAAAGTAATTATCAATACAATAAAAGTGATCAACTCCGGGCATGGTTTATCCATCTAAATCGTGTAATAAAAGAAAGCGGGTTTCTGAAAATGCTAGTGTTTGTGCGTACAGTATTTAAGTCAGACTCGAATACTTCATCTCTCATGCTATATCAACTTTAATTGAATTGAACTGAGCTGAGTTTTCCCATTGAACAGTTGTATAACGACAGATACAAATCATACAATAACTGAGAATGACTTCTTTTACTTTGGTCGATTATTATTACTATTTTTTTTGCATTTTGCAGTTACAATGCATATTACGTTTGTGTTGTTTTAGTTTGTAATGAGAAACATCAGAGGCTTTTCAAGTAAATAAATGTACATTAGAAAAAATAAAAGATGCTATCAGAAACAGTAATATCACATATCAAAGGCATTCAGTACAGGAATGTAAAGCATTAGCTTCAAGTTGATATACAGTTGAAATTTTATGATTTATTAATGTTTTTTCAGCTGCATTATATGAAGTATACCGCAAGCACACGACTTGAAATCACACAACTCATAAACTACATTTGAAAGAAACTAAAATGATACAAAAAAATTATCAACCAGAAACCCGTCTTGCTAAATCCAATAAAAGTATAAAATACTTATTCCAAAAATGGTTACATCTCTACTGTAGAAAGACCCTTCATATCTTTTGTATCATCATTATCCACCATTTCCTTGCAATCTGCCTCATGCTTCAACTTTCTGAACTCTTCAAGCTGTAGAACCAACGATGATTGGATGTTGTTTTATTTTTGAAGGCTCATAAGTCCCAGATATATGTCTAATCTATAACTAGTTGTATGGTTGTGGAATGGAGTGAGGCTACGGTAATACGAATATTACGGATTGACCTGTGCTATGGATCCATATCTCAATTTTAAAAGTTTAAACAGGCAATACGAACCATTCAACATGATTTCCATATTAAATGTACTTGAAGACCAAGTTTTACATTTTTTAGAATTTTTTTAGTATTTTTTTAGATAGGTACGGAATCACTGTTTTTGGATGGTCCATAATTTTCAAATTAAGTGATTTTCTACCAATCTGAAAAAATAATAAAAAAATTCTAAAAAATGTAAAATTTGCTCAGCAAGTACATTTTCATATGGAGATCATGTTGAAAGGTTCAGATCAACTGTTTGGACTTTCAAAACAGAGATACGAGTCCATATACACATTACCATAGCCTCACTCTGTGGAATGTACAATTATAATACATACATGGAGATTAAGTGGGTACCACACGAGCTTGATTTGGTATGACACTGGGTGGTATAGAGCTACAGAAGTTTGTTATCAACAACCGCAAGATAATTTATGCTTTTTAAGGTAAAAAGTGTGATTAACACCTCTTTACATGTTTCTCTATGTGCCGCAAGAAGCTCTTCATACTTGAGTTCCAGGTCCATTTTCTCTGCTTTCAGCTTTTCATGCTCTGACACTGAGGGCCCACCTAGCTTTTGTTTAACAAACCTAATTGCATAATAGACTGGACTCATTACAGTGTGCCAAAAGCATAAACATATTCCTGGTACAGTGCTGGTATAGAGGCAGTTATACCGGTACGGAACCAGACCCGCATTGTACACATCACCTCAAGGTTTTAATTAACCCTTGCTTTTTCAACAAACATCAATAAGCAAAGACACGATACAAAGAGGAAAAAAAACGGAAAAAGACGACTGGCGGCCAACTGGTTTCAAGTACATACCAGTACCATTTAAGATATTAATGTCTAGTACTGTTGTCCTTTTGAAATAAGTACTCGGCAATTTTAAATCAAACCCCCTGACAAATATTTAGTTTGGCCAAAGAGAAGAAACTTATGTACAAAAGCACCGAATAATGACCAACTCCAGGAGGTACCAGTCAGGCCCACTACTTTTGTGTACCACCCTATACCAAGGCAAAAATGGTGGGTATGGTAATCTTTGATCCAGACTCCAGAATAACTGAATAACCTAATGTAATTTAACTTACTCTACTGCAGAGGAAGGCTTGTTGCCCTCTTCATATAAAGAAACAAGAACTGCAATGCATTGTTGTGATAAGTTCATGAGAATTTAAAATTTAATTGGCTAACAGAAAATAAAAATAAAAATTAAAGTAAAAATTAAATTATTAATAAAGAAAACCTTTTGTAAGGGCATCAAGCACACCGCTAGATTCTAGATACTTGCGAAAGGTTTCCTTCTTTGCTTCCTTATCCTGAAAAAAGTAAACACATCATGAGTTTCTCTAGAGGCCTTTTTGGTACCATAAACCTGTTATCTCTTAATGTATTATATGAGAGATGCGTAAATATAATAGCCTAATACATTATAGCAGACAACTCATATGCAAGTTAAAATAGAAGACTACAGTAAATACTTCCTATTACTGAAATTTTGCATTGTGGGAAGTGGTGAGATTTGTTGACTAGATGCCAGGTCACTATGCTGCTCAAGTGGTACATGACAAATTGACAATTTTTGCTCAATTAGCCACGTTGAGCACAAACCCCGTAAGAATGGCAATGACAGTATGGGTGTTTAAAATAATGAATCAAGGACAACTAGCAAAATCTGAAAATCTGCAAATTTATCAATTTTACCTTCTTTCCTTAAAAAATTTAATTTGCTGTATTAATTGTAATCAGCTGTGATAGGTATTTAGTAAATGACTAGGAAGGTAATATTAGAAAACACTTTACGGCTCATTAGGCCTTGTAACCTATTGAAGCTTGAAATAATAAAGAGAATTTAACCAAATAATTATCTTTTCTCTCAAATTCTAAGAATGGGCAATCATTTTTCAGGCAATAGCCTATGACTGAGTTATGGATTCCAAAATAGTTGCTTGCCTAAATTAAAATCAACTGACAAGGAAAGACATCTCTTAACCAAACTTATAAATTTGAACTACTATTCTTTCTGCTTTCTTTTTGTTTGCATTATGCAAAACACCTCCATCCTTTTACTCAGCTGCATTACAACGCGTTCTTGCCATTTCAATTGAAAAGATATCAAGGCGAACAGTTAACAATCCAACCAAATCAGTAATGAACTAGTACAAAATAACACGAGTACACCTAAATACATTGGATAAGACATCATCCAAATTTAAGAAGCTCTAAAGATTGCATTTTGAATCGATGAGGTGAAATTAAAGCGAGTAAGGTAGCAAGGCAAGATCTAGAAAAACGAACCATAGATATATAAACAATCTGGAGCTGATCTAGCTGAAAAACCACCGTGATCGGAAGCTTGGTTTGTCGAATTAGGGTTGGGGGTTAAAATTACAACACGCACTGGAGAAGTGTTCAGTACCACTGTAATTTGTAGCTAGCTACGAGATGTTCATGAATTCATATGAAATCAAGAAATGTTTTTTTTGCTTATTTCTTTTCCTTTTTCACACATATCCTTCAAAATGTTACTATCTGCAAACCTACCACTTACATCTTTTTTTTAACTAATATGCCCTTTTAATTACTTGTAAGGAAAAAAAACGTAACGTGACATGACATAATTAACACGTTGTGATTTGATCTATCACGTGACTATTTTTTGTTGTACACGACGTAGTTAAAATGGTGAAAAACAATTAACGCGTGATTTTAAGTTAGTTCATTCAAAAAAACAATAAAAAGTTTCTACAAAATATAAAAAATTGCAAAAAGAAAAGAAAAAAGAAAAGAAAGAAATAATGTTGGAAAACGGTGTCACTTGATGTGACACTGATGTAATCAAATTTTGCGTAATGCAATGTGCCATATTATTTTCAATCAAAAAGAGACATATCACACAAATAAATACGTCACGTGATCAATATTTGTGACATGACGAAGCTAATAACAGCATAACTAAAACATTCTTCCTCAACTCTATGGAAGTACACCGACATGACGAAACTAAAGCTTTAGTTACATTGGTTGAGAATCTACAACATTTGTGACATGACGAAGCTAGTAACAGCGTAACTAAAGTATTCTTCCTCAACATTGTTTAGTTTTCATTTCTAATTGGCGGTGTGATAAAAAAGTAAACCAAGTAATGTTTAGTTTGACAGTTATCATTCACAAGTGTACAAACTAATGATATATTAATAAATGACTGCTCTTGAATAGTCTTATAATTTTTTAATTCCACCAATTTTCACGATTACTCTTTCAATTCTTCAACCACTTGCTCCGATTAATCCTGAATCATTTATTTTCTAAATTAACGGATTATTATTTTATTTGGAGCCGTATACAATTATTTTGAGGATCGTTGAATCAAGATTCGTTTAAAACAATATTTGTTACAAAAAGTTTTAATATGTTGAGAAATAAAAAAAAACCCAGAACATTTATGATAAGGTAATATAGTGGAGGGAAAACAGATATTTAAAATCCTCCTCTTCTCAATAAAAATCAATCTCAATTAAAAATTAAAAATACATGATTTATTCATATGATATCATCCATATACATTGCACATATATAACAACGGCAACAATAGCAACAACAACCAAGTTTTTAGTTCCATGTAAGTTGGGTAGGCTAGAAATGAAATCCAACCGGAGTCACAAAGCCAAGGTAGATAAAAATAAAATAATAATAATAACAACAATAGTAGTAATACTAACAGTAACAATGGTACCAATAACAATAGGGATAATACTAATAATAATGCTAACTATATTATGCCTACATTATAGATTGTAGGGGCCAAAGTCCTAAGCCCTAGGTCTTTGATTCCGAATCACTAGCCTTATGACCTAAAGCCTATAACACTATTCCTAGACAATATTTCCTATATCGTGGTTTCAGTACGTAAATTGTTAACTTCTACGCGCTTTTATCCAAAGCTAACTCTTTAGATACATTCCACTCCTTCAAGTCACTATTTACTGCTTCTCCCATGTCAATTTTAGCTGAGCTGAGCTCTTCCCCTTCTTGTGTTTTTGAAAATCATAACACTTGACTATAAATCTGCAATGTACAATATCCACCCAACTTCCACATATATATGTATTCCTCCATGATTAAGAATTACAGAAGATAAAAATAAGAGTGAGACTATGGTAATATCCATATCACGGATCGACCCGTGCTATGTATCTATATCTCTATTTTCGAAATTCAAATCATTAATTAGTTTTCAAATGATATAAAATTTGATACACAAACTATATAGTTAATATAAGACATTTAAAGTTCCATAAGTTTTATTCCGATAAGCATTGGACATTTCTATTGTCCAATTATTGGAAACATATGCAAACATTTAAATAACAAACAATAGCTGTTCAATTTTGTAATAAGAGAAAGGTAAAACTATATTAGTGAAAATAAGAGAAAGGACAAGAACAATAGCACAACATAGAAACAACAATATATTTTTGAAATGCTATGGTTCATTTCCAAATTGCAAACAAAACGACAAGGATTAACAAGCCTCTTCAGCACAGAACTAATTCAAACTTTACAAAATGATCTGATCATGAGTTATTACTTGAGTAAAGTAACAAGAACAACAACCAAAAATCACATAACAAATTACCTTGGTTATGTACCCAAATATTCCATAAGATCTTGGTCACAAAGCAAATCATCAATGTCAGGAATGGGGCTTCCAATACCAATAAAATCTAACGGCAAATTATCAAATCCACTGCCGGCAAACTTATCCTGTTCTACTGGGTACAATGGCTCGTTCATAAATGGATGCATGACATTTCCATGCCCATTGACATTCTCAACATTGCCATCACTGTCATTATTGTTTGCTTCGACTGCAATTACCGGTAATTCCATCAGCTGGTGAGAAGAAATCGGTAAAGAATGTTGATGTGTTTGTTGTTGCAGGTGCGGAGTATAGAATTCAAACCCGGTAGTGTCCCCAAATTGGAACCGGTGATTTGCGGGCTGTAATTGCAATGGCTGAGAAGCACCCATGTACATGCTTTTAGGTGTGCTAACATGAACTCCAATAAAATTGTTATTGTTATTATCATAACTAGTATTCCCAGTAGTGTTATTATTACCGTAGTCAGTATTACTGGTATTGTGGCCATTTTCAACCGCAGGTGCATGTAGAAAGAGTTGGTTATTAGCCGTTTCAGGGAAGTCGGTTTGGTTCATATCAGGAATTGCAATGCTCAGCGAGTCCTCTTCGGGGGCCCGATTTACAGCAACTCGTTTTTTTGCATGTGAAGAAGAACCACCCAACCGAGGCTTCTTCCTCTTCGGTTCTTTTTGCTCCTTCAACCTCACATTCTGTTTCTCTCTATCACCTGCATTAGTACCAGTACTGGTATCAGCTGCTGGTGTAGGGTTCCTGTCACCATCGTTTGCTAATGTGACCCCAGTAGCGGGCGCCATGTCAGACCCATCAACATCATATTCATTACTACTACTGTAGGTGTACGTATCCTCTCGCCTCTCCTCCTGGCCACTATGCTGAGTTATATCTGAAAAATCATTATCTCTGTCTCTCTCTCTACCTCTACCTCTACCTCTACCTCTATCTTTATCTGCTGCAAAATTCCGCGACACTGACCTCTCCTCCCTGCTCAAGACCGCCAACCAAATCAAGCTTTCTTTCGCCGTCATCTTATCTTGCAAGCATTTTGACTTTCTTACACGCGTTCTTATCTTTTCAAAATTCGGTGCCATGTGCCTTATGACACTTGTTAAAACCCCCACTTTCCAAACCTTCTTCAAATCATGTGGCTTTTTGTATGGTGGTATCTGGCCCTTCGGTAAACCCAACCCAACCCACCAATCCTCGGTGCCAGTGGGCCACCATGGAGGCGGGATTCCCCTTCTCTAACGGGAATTTCCTCTGAGGCGGGTTGCAGTGTTGCATCAGAGATGACAAAAGAGAGCCCAGTGTCCCGTCTTGCAAATCCATTAATCCCTGGGGGCACTTTCCTCCATTGGAGACCACCTGACCATTCTCCAGTGCAAAATTCTCTGCCTCGTATTTTGCAATAGCTGCGGGCCCGTTTTTGTCAAACTTTACCTTCTCCTTCCACCATGCACGGATATTATCCGATGCACCACTAACGGGT
Organism: Carex parvula; assembly: GCA_025461045.1. Taxonomy (NCBI): domain Eukaryota; kingdom Viridiplantae; phylum Streptophyta; class Magnoliopsida; order Poales; family Cyperaceae; genus Carex; species Carex parvula. Next base: position 13,919 of record JAJGRW010005238.1, read on the forward strand.
TTTCCCTTCTCAGGTATAATGCCATAAACAAACCCGCGGACATTGCAAACCTCCATTAGCTTCAGCATGTATTTGAGAATGCCATCTTGGGCCCGCGACATCTTTTTGCGCAGAGCCTGATCCGAGATGGGTTTCTTCGAACTGGACTTATCCAGTGAAGCCTGCTGAGCGGTGACCTTCCGTTCCTTGATTCGGCGAAACTTTACTTGGTCTTTCCACATGCGGCGCGCCAGCTCATCAGCCTCGATTTCCTCATCGCTGACATCATTCTCTGTCAGATTATCACAGCGGATGCCGTCCACTTCAAAATCATCGTCCCCTAGCTCAGTGGTCATAATTGCAAGATGGTCCATCAAAAACGGTGGACTCTTTTTATCAAGTTTTTCTTTCTGATGTGCCCCCAAAAATGCTCATGCCAGTAACCTGTCAAGAAAACTATGTGCGATTATTTGGTAAACTAACTATGACAGTTTGTTAGTCAGTTATCTAAACAAAAAAAAAAACACTGTCAAAATTAGATTCCAGCACCATTGTCAAAGGAAAGGATACTGGATGAAACCCCCTAAAGAAATAAAAAGTAGTGACCTTTCATCAATGCAAACCACAGATTAAACACGAATTGTACACTTACACTATTCAAGTACACAAATCAGACGAAATATCTCTATGGAAATCAGTATAAACCTAGTATATAATTAATTGTCCAGTACGAATAAAACAAAAGGGAAAAAAACTAACCAATTGCTACAGGCGCTCGTTGAATATATACAGATACTGTTTCATCAAAACATCTTCACCATAAAAAAATTGCCGCGAGTACTTTCAGGTAATTCCAAATCCGACCTAGCATTGGAACCTACAGCTGGAAAGAAAGAATTTTTCTCTCCGTCAAAGCCCAAAAAAAAAAAAAATACCAAAATCGGAGTTCTAACTGATCGAATTCCAATTCTCCACAATCGATTACTAAAAAACCATACCGATCTCAAGTTCACCACAGAGAATATCAAGAACAAAAAAAAAAAATGATTTTAACAAAAACAGGGTCAAATCAATACCGGATTGAAACTTACAACTCCACAGACTCTAGAGAAGGAGCTTGTTTTGTCTCCCTCGTTTTCTAATTTTGATAACTATTGGTTTTTCTCTCTTCCTCGATTGGCTTTTGGGAGGTGCGGAGAGGTGTTGGCACGAGAAAGAAAAGACTGCGGGATTGAATCAAAGGACAGCCAAGGCGACAAGGTAATCTTTCATGTTCTCACAAAATCAGGATTTTATGCATCTCCTTTCGAGTAGACACATATGTGTTTCTCTTAGATGGACATCTCCTCATTTTCTAGTAACGTGGTTCGCAATTTATTTGTGAATTAATTCGTATTTTATTCGGATTTTTGACGTTTTCAAATCTAATATCGAATAAAAGTCCAAAACATAACATACATTTTATTCTTGAGTAAAACGCGAATCACGAATTATTCTAAAAAAAAATGCAAATTCTTTTTTTGTTTTTGCTTTCTAGTGGTACCGAATCATTTCCGAATTATACCCGAATTATTTCCGAATTACAAATTTTTTACCCCACTAAACCGAACACGAACTATTCATTTGTCACTATAGTGCCCGGTAGATAATGGGTCGGATATGACCCGCCATATATTTCTGTTCGTGATGATGATACATCAAACTTTAACAAGTCTATGTGTATGTGTCTACGCCTCTATGGGAAAGCAACCAGCCAGTAGCCACCCGTACGCGCATATGCGTACTCACTTGTGTACCCTACAATCTTAATTCAGATCTAGAATGAGATCAGAGTCGTCAGATTTAATCTGGCACGTATCTCAGAACGGACCCAAATAAGCATCCAATTCCAATCTCTCGGCTGGGAGCTCATCAAAGGCTCATTGTACTGAGCTGGGACTGGGAGGATAGATACCGATCGATTCCTGAAATCTGGTCTACACTGCAGCTAGAGGTGCTATCGGGTCGGGTCGGATCCGGATACTATTATATTTGGATCCGTATTCTAAAAGTGTTCGGGTCCAAATTTCGATCCATATACTTATTTGTTTCAAATCGGGTCGGGTCCGGATCCGGATACCTATCTACCCGTAGATATTTCAGGTCCAGTCTTTCGATTCCGGATAGATAGATACCCATAACTTGTTGTGGATTATCGGGTCCGGTCCGGATATGGGCGGTTCCGGATCCGAAGCGGGTATATGTCACAACTCCGAAGAATTTGAGAAAGTAAAATATTGGAGATGGTGATTTCTTTTTCTATAATTCAAAATATCCATGAAAGGAATATTAATACTAATTTTTTAATAGAGAATTAAATTTATGGCAGATATTTGATTTCAATGAGATTTTATTGCAAATGACATATCCATGAGAGCAATAAATTTTCATGATTATGCAGAGGATATATAAGGTAAATATTGAAAGATATATTCAGAGCAATAAATTTTCATGATTATGCAGAGGATATATAAGGCAGATATTGAAACATATATTCAGAGCAATAAATTTTATTAAAAAATTAATATGCAAAATGTGATTACTGGCGTGACATTTGTTAATTTGATTATATGTAAAATTGTATTTTCATAGTTATTAATATATGTTTTATCGGGTATTTATATGGGTATCGGGTCGGATTCGATTATGGGTCGGATAACTAATTCAAACCCATATCCTATCCATTACAATATCGGTTCCGGATCGGATATTAAATTATTAATTTTGTAACCGTACCCATAATTTAACCGGTTATATTTTTTTAAACCATACCCTACCCAAATTAACCGGATCCGGTTCGGTTCCGGATCGGATCCGGATAATCGGATAAAAGTAGCACCTCTAACTGCAGCACTGCTGCAATATTAGTATTTAGAGAAAAAAAAATATTATACTGATTTGGTATTATTTGATAATAGGATCACCGGTTAATTAATTCAGATAAGAGCATAATTAGTGTGAATAGTTGTCTAATAGTATTGTAATTTGTTGGGAGTAATGAGTGGACTAAATTTTTTAATCCATTGAATGGACTAAATTTTTTAATCCTACAAATTTTAATTTAAATGCATGATTTGGACCATCAGCACTTATATTAACAAAAAATTTATATGTATATGCAAAATATAATATGACCTGATACTCTTGCCAGTACTTTATATATGTCAATGCATGTAATGAAATCAAAAGATCCAAAAAATTGTAATAGATAATTTATACATCATTTATATACAAGACACACTACATCTTGATGTCATCTTGGTTACAACTTTTGTTGGTTATACATCTTGATATGAAATATTTTTGATCTGATCAGTCCACTTTTGAAATTCATTTCTGAAAAAAAAAAATGGTTAACAAACTTTTGATCAGTCAATTAGATTGAAACACCACCAAGGAAGATGGAAAATAGGGTTTGCAATTTTATCAATCAAGTTGATTGATAAAAAAAATGAATCAATGATATTCCAGTGTACTTCTTTTTCTTTCAACTTAAAAAAATGAATAACTATGTATTATGAAGTGGCTAAATGTGAACTTGGTGTGCGTAATACTCAAGTATGCAATGAAACATCTTATTGTAGTCAATTACACTCTCAATATCTGAACAGTTTCTGTTTAGATGCAACATTTTTTTTAAAATCTTCGTAGAGACTGTGAAGTCGTGAGCGGGGCTCGAACTCTCAACTTTTTAAGTAGCCCAAGGACGTTTTTTTTCTAGCCAACTATACTACCTACCCATCTCATGCAACAAATTCTTAAACGGAATAAAAATCACTTTTTAATTCTAGGTGGAGATCTGAGTTCAATTATAGAACTGGCCAGTGTGTTGCCCTCCTCCAGCCAGAGCAACCATCACGGGCCTTCAGCACATTCACTCACAGTTAGAAGAAGCCCGGTGTTTAAACTCAAGTCGGTGTTGACGTAGCCCGGGATGCACACAATTGATGGTTACACTAGCTAGGTAACTCTTTGGCAACAACTCTTGTGTAGGCATTCATTAAAATCCTCAACATGAAGTATAACTGATACCCTGGCATCCATCTATTTTCCTCCAATCCCAAAGGTATTATCTTCAACAGATTTCATAAAGATTTTGCAAGCATCTCGATCCTCTCCACGGTTAGGTCATCGATATCCATAAGTTTATTCCTGACCTTGTCATTGTTCACATTCTGTTAAAAAAAAAACCCCAATATAGTAGGTGCATAAGAAATTCATGCATTAACAGGTTCTCTAGAGTAATTTGAAAAAATTTACCAGTAGTTGTGCCGCGGTCGAGGAGACATTCACTATTCTTCCATAATTGGATAATTGTACAAGCAGTAAAATACTTCCATCATGTTCTTGACTCCATAATAGTTCGTTTTAAAGCAATCAACAGCTTTCTCGGAGCTGTCTGTTATGCTATTTAGAAAAATTACAGCCCTCTCTTGTTGCGGGAGCTGTACAAAAATCATTAAACATTAACATCCATATACCAGTAAAAGCAATCTAATTTAAAAAAATGAATTATCATTACCATATCGTTATTAATTAATGTACCTTTTCTTCAATTGCCTTTGCAACCTCAAATCCTCCAACCGTTGCATTGTTCACCTGTTAACACAATTTGTTAGTAAATGCACAGTATTTAATTTGTGTACACTACATATTCAGAGTACATCTGTAAATTAAACATTCATATTCAGTTTATATACCAGAATATCTAATTTTCCAAACTGCTTTTTGACAAAACCTGCTAAAGATTCAATGCTGGAATGATCAGTAACATCCAGTTGATGAAAGATTATATTCGTCAGATCATAATTAATCTCTAGTGAACTCCTCTACTGCCTCCTTACCTCTTTTGCCATCTCTTGCTGTTAGAATAACATCCACTCCATTAAAAGTCAGTTTCTTGCATATCTCCAGTCCTATACCTTTGTTCCCTCCTGTTACCACAGCAATCCTAAAACGAATAAACATGATATCATGAAGTACCATTTTACGCGCCGTTGAGGATTGAATGACAAAGGAATTCTTGCTCTCAAGTATAAAACTTTGGATATGTTATTTGTGTCCATCTACTATGGGATTTATATAGATTTAGGTGCTAGCTAGTTTGAAGATGCAAAGTCTTGAAATCAAAAAGGCTCTTTTTCTTAGGAGAAAAATGCAAATTGCAGATTGTAGGCTTTAGTTAGGGGTGTTAATGGATACTGTGCTGATTGGATGGAAATTTATATGCATATCCGTATAAAATTAATTTTAGGTACTTCCATATCATGTAGCATGTAGAATAAGCAAGTACTTGAACGTTATAAATAAATCAAGATATGGACCATAGCACGAGTCGATGTCTGGCATTTCAATTGCAAACAAAACTTGGTCAATGTCTGACACTAACATCGCCAAGTATAAAGTATCATTTTTCATTGCTAAGTTTTTGACATTTCAAGCAAGGTAGTGAGAAGGCGGTACTTGAGATGGCAAGTTATAGTTCCCGTTTGAGAAAAATTATCGTAGTCCTATATTTCATTCATTGTTTGTATACAGATTAGATTACAGAGACAATTTACGGTGCAACATTCAACACGATCCTCCAATAGGAATGTAAATTCGTACTATGCCGTGACTAGTTACACCATGCCGTGACTAAGTCAGATTTTAATGTGTTATATCAATCAAATTTGAAGAAACTATCATGGCACTTTAATCACACCATGATTACACATATGACATGACCAAACATGACCGGTCACGTTTGTCACGTTTGATCATGTGTATCTATTTTTTTTCATAATTTAAGTTTAATTAAAAATTCACCGTTCAATCAAAATTGAATGATCCTAATCATGCGTAACCTGTGTGGCCACATGCCGTGCCATGATGTATCTGGTCACACACCTTTACATCCCCGTCTTCCCCAATGATGAATTGCATATTGTTAAATATAGTACAAGAAAAAGAGTATGGAAAAAGACATATTATATTATAAGATGAACATAAAATTACAAATAAGTGGAGCCAAACCAACACAAAGCAACAAAGTAAATTAAGCCATTTGAAAAGTATCTAACAACATAATACACAATCGTCAACCATCTACTGAAAGAAACCCTGAAAAATTGTAAAAATAAGTTTTCATCAGTAAAAATAAGAGAAGAATGATCGTGTATAACTTCACAGCGTACTAACAACATGGAGATGTATAATAAGCCGTGAGTTTTCACCCAACATGTACCAGTATTGGGCCTTATCGTACAGCAGAATACTCTGTTCAGTCCACTTTTTCAAGTTGCCAGGTTTAATTTAAATGCTTAAGCAAAAGAAAGGGCTCTTAAAGCAAACAACCAAACAATTAACGAAATGCAGAAAAGCAACTCTTTCTGCATTATTTACAAAAAATAAAAAAATATGTTAATAAAAAGGCCACTATAGTTGATAACAACAAGATAGCTCCTCACAGCATTATGGTAAGGTAATACGGTACCCATATCAAGCCTTGCCTAATTTCCTTGTGTAGACATTTTTAAATAATAGTTATGGTAAGGTAAGTTCTATAACCAACAATAGTATCTTAGTTTTAATTCTCTTAACAAAATCAGCAATTTCTTTACAAATAATAAAAAGAAAGGGGCCCTTCTGCAATTTCGTAGTTATCTTGGTAATATTTTCCAAATTTCAAAGCACCTTGGTTTTACTTTAAGAAACTTTTTTGACAAGAAAAGGAAAAAGAAGACAAGTTAATAGTTGAGTTTTATACCTACAGGAGCAGAAAACAACAGTCTGAAAAGTTAACTAGGGTTAACTGAGTTGGTGAGGAGCTTGAAGAGCGCGTGCACGTTGAGTTAACTCCTGAACTTGCCTTCTTAACCGGTCGGGATTACAAAAGAAGTCCACAAAAACCTGCCTCTCACGCCCCACCTCCACCTGATTGTGCTTCACGATCTACGCCATTCACATTTTGTTTTTAATTTGTTAGATACATCCATGATACAATAACACCAAGGGGTACGATATAATACCAGGCCCACTGAAATGGTACAGTACCAAGTCAGTTTGGTATCAAGATTACTTATTTTTTATATAGATATAAAAATGAGGGGGGTTCAAATGCCTCTTGTATATCATGCCTCATCGTGCCTCACATCTTTTATCTCTGTTTTCAAAGTCGAAATAGTCGATCCGAACCATTCAACATGATCTTCATATTAAAATGTGCTTGGAGACCAAATTTTATATTTTTTGGTCTCCAAGCACATTTTAATATGAAGATCATGTTGAACATTTCAAATTGACTTTGAAAAAGGAGATAAAGGATGTGAGGCACGATGAGGTATGAAAGACATGAGCCATTTAAACCCTCCTCTAGATATAAAAGTATACAACTCCTAATAATATCTATGTTGGCTAGAGTTTGATGTCTATTTGAGCCTTCTTGCCTTCATGTTCATAATAAATGGTTGAGGAACCCCAGTAGGTCATTAAAACAGTGCAACAGTAACCACTAACAATATAGAGATATATGTTCTCTATATAAGAGAGTGAATGAGACTAAAATTTGTTCTTACATCTACTTTCATTTCCAGGAAACCCCATAGTTGAAACTTATCCACACATAGACCTCTGCTTGCAATTAGTTCTCAGTAAAGGATTGCCAAGAATATGCATGAATAGAAAGAAATAGTACCTCAGCCTTTTCACTATGAGCCTTGGTCACTTCCTCAACAAAAGCAGAGACTTCAGAGTTCACCTTCTCCATGTTCTCTAGAGCATTCATTAGAGCCTAAAAATACAAAAATGAGTCTGGACAGTTCCATTTTATTCATTGGATCTCAACTCTCTTATAATATTCAATTAAGAAAAAGGAAAAAGTTTATATTTACCCTTGGAGTCAGTATCGGTTCAGCAGTGGTTGAAGATGCAAATAATAGTTGCTCCAGCATTTGAATAATAGTACATCTAAAAGGATAGAAACCAAAGGCATGAGAATTTAAAAATGAGGTGTATGACTCATGATCTGCACCAGTATATGCATATGGTACAGTACCAATATTGGTCCAAATCTTTTACCGTTCTACCCATTCCCAGATATTTGCATCATACAATCTAATCAGTCTACCAAGATTTACCAGTATGACCTCAATCAATGTAACAAATAAGATTTTCCCCTTTTCTTCTCTTTTCAAATTCCATGCATTTTTTGCTTGGGGTTTTAATTCATGTAACGAAAAACACATTCCATCCATGAGAAATTAAAAAAGAACTTCTGTACAAAGAAAAGAAACAAACTAAATGAAAATTAGCTAAAAGGAAAGAAAACACACAGTTCATTAATGCATCTTCTTCTATCAGCTGGGAGAGTGTTCTCCAGTTCAAACTGGAGAGACGTCAAGTGGGACCGAAGAGTTGAAATCTGCTGTACCATTCCATGTGCTGACACATATGATGGCAGTGCCGTTTGCACATCTACCAAGGAATCAAATGAAAAGTGGTGAGGGAATATCATATTTACCTGACAATTTTTGTAAATTTGAGACTCAGCTTGAAAAGGGGAAATATCATTTGTTAAGTACCAGATTGCAAGGAATGCTGGTATTGCACAATGAGTGGGGGGTTGGGGGTCACTTGACAATTATTTATTTTGACAACCTTAAAAATAAGGCTCAAATTTGAAATCTAACATTATCGGCATGATTTATATTATTTACACATCATGTTTGTAAAATATGATGAGAGGTGTATGTTTCACCGCACATCATTTGACTAGAAATTTCAGGTCCAAAATTGAAGGCCTTTGCTGCATCATCAAACAATACTTAAATGCATGAAATTTGAATGTTAAGTTATATATGTCCAATAACATACCTATAAATTACTTGCCAATTTTCAATTTATTTGCATTTTTTAGAAGATCCATTGTCAAAATGACAAGTGATCCCTCCTCTTGGACAAGTTAGGTCCTTAGCTAACTTACCAGTTTGCCTAGGTAACAGGCAAATATATTTTGAGTCTGACAAGTAGCATCCAGCTTAGAAATTGCCCAGACTGGACCAGACATAAACTGAAATCTTCAGAAAAAAAAAGACCTGAAAGCAACCCAAAAACACCTGAAATTCAACCCAATATGAAAAACCAGATAACTCAAAGCTGATTGAAACCTGCACCAATAGACCAGAGTTCCAAACAACTAAGGAAACTTCTTTTGCCTATCCCGATTGTCAAAATCTTTAACAACAATATCATTGTTTTGAAAAGTTTGACAACACTATGCCTACTTTCTGAACGCATGCATTCACAAGTCATTCTGAACTTGTGTGTTTAGAAAAAACTGAAACAGCTGACTAAACGCATGCATTCATTGCCCTGTGTTCAGACTGTTGGATTTTGGTACATAGAAACTTCTTTTCAGCATTTTTCAGTTTTTTCAAGCATTTTTCAGTTGTCTGAACGCATGAGTTTAGAATTACTTGTGAACGCCTACATGCACAAAGTAGGCATATTGTTGTCAAACTTTTTAAAAACCGGGATAGACAAGAAAATTCACACCTGAGTACAGATGATCCATATTCTAAAACCCTAGTACCCAGAGCTGTATAAATTTTGACTCAAGGACACCCTCTTAGAACCCTAAGCCAACCAAACCAAAGAGTTTAACTAAGTGAAATGACCTGCATCCAAACCAGATACCAAGTTGGAATCGAAAAACCAAACAAGCCGAAATGAACCCAAGTAGACCCAATATAAACAAAACAGAAGCACAAGTACAAAATTAAGACGGCTCTTATGATTAGCAAAAACTTTCAGGCTTGATTTGAAAAGGGGTTCTAAAGAACTATCTCGCTTGCTTGGAACAGCCAGTAAGTAGAACCTAGCTCGGTCTGCATCCTACCTCGAGAAGACGTGTCACACACTTGACTTTTAGTGAGAGAGAAGAGAAGGAGTCGACTTAAAGCAATCCCTTCTGCATAAGCTGGTTGACGGAGGAAAAAAGTACTTACTGGAGTGAATGTTTAGGAGGTCTCTCACACCATGGAGAAATGTGTCTCGATCATCTACAGCTCCTTGTTCTTGCGCCTCAGATGCTGCTTGAATTAATGAGAGGTAGTGCCCCTATATTGCCATATAAAAAATGAATTTTAGAAAAATTGTTCTTCTACAAAAGAAAATGACAAAATGGATTCTCTCCCAAACATAAAGTTGAAGAAATATATTTAATTTTTTTTGAAAGGTAACCTTACTAAACATCAAAATAAAATGTGTACTCTTACAAGAACTGGAACATCTTGTATCCACCTAAACATAGTAAATATTATCTACTGCCTGCCTCTCATTATTTGTTCAAAAATTCCAAACACCTCTGCTTTGAAGTATTCAGGTACCCAAAGTGTACCTGAGATAATTTCATACAAGGCAATCTATATATTATCTCCAATTGTTTGTTCACTATCCATGATGTTCCTCGTTTGTGGCTTATACACAATATTTTAATGTACCTGAGATATTTCATACAAGGGAATCTATACTATCTCTGATGTTTTGTCAAGTATCCATCATATTCCTTGTTCGTGGCTTATACACAATCTTTTAACATTTTGCAGTGCTACATACAGATTGTGCATATTGCAAAACTATCTACAAAGCGATATATAAAGAATTGGACCTCAGATTACAAAAGGTTATAAAGGATACATAGATAAATATTGGACCAGCTTTCTTTAGATGGTAAATTAAGGAAAATTTCATTAGTAGATAAAAGTTAATTTAGCAAAAGAAAATTTGCCTTACCAGTCGGTCATTAGTTGCGGATAGATATCCTTGCAACTCAGATTCAATCACTTTAAGTAAAGAATTTGCACCAGAAATAGTCTTCCTCTCAAGCTGGCAAGCTACTTTCAAAAAACAGTGTCTGGCAAGCTGATTTACTAGATGATTTATGAACTGTACAGGATCAAAGTGTATCTCAGGTCAAAGTGATGTAAGAAGTGCAAACTAAAATTTGTATAAAGGGATATAGGATGTAGAATATTTAGCTGGTGTTTTGGTCCAGTTGAAAAGTGATGTTCAGAATTTTTTGAAAAACAGCGATTTTGTACCCATCTTAAATAGAGTAAAAGATTTCCAAAAAATGTAAAATTTGGTCTCCAAGCACGTTTTAATATGGAGAACATGTTTTGAGCACTTATTGAATTTTTGGACTTTGAATCCAGTGGTTTACAGTCCAATCTACAAGAGGGCATACACATTGCAATGCACCATAGCCCAACTCATATATATATATATATATATAACACACACACATACACAACTACAAAACACAAGCAAAGAAATGTAAACAGAAATGGACAAACAAAAACAGTGCAAGCAAATTAAAAAAAGTGAGTATACCATTTTTTGTCGGTTTATATAGTGATCCTGCCGCATGACCTTTAAATCATAATCTCCTGGTAAATTAGAAAGAGACAAATTAGCCAAATTTATCAACAAATCTAGCAGTATTAGTAAATTCGACCAAATGACCACAATTTGCACCTTGTAGAATATAAGTGTCTTGCAGCTGAGCAAGCTCAGAGCATAGTCGTGGGATAGTCTGAAAAAATAAATCAGGGGAATAATAAACAAAGTGAAGATTATGATATGTAGTTTGGCATCGTATGATTTAGACAATTTTAGACCAGCAATACAACAGTATGGCAAGACTGGTCGCTTGTGTTAGTCTTTCCTGATATGTGTACTTAACTTTTTTTTTTTTTTCCTCTTTTTGTTATTTTTTCTGGGGTAGAGTGTGGGCATTCATGGAATATGACTTCCCTTTGGAGTATAAAACATCATTCTTTTTCTAACAGCATAAACCATGCCGACATTAGAATAAATTTTTCATCCAAAACATTTTCAACAATGTTTCTTAGTTCTTACTTTCTCCATAATATGCTGAGATTTTGGGGTCTTTTTAACAAAGGTGAGATCTCCCGAGTTCTAAATAGGCACCCATGATTTGTTCTTTTTGGTAGGTATAGGTTACTACTTTGGTAAGTGCAGAAATGGAAGTTCCATTTATCATGCAACACTAGAGTAAAACATAAATATAACCATCAAAGAAAAGCATTGGGTTCAACTGAACATATAAGAACTTCAAACAAAAAATATAAAGTACCTCAGATATAAATTTCTCCACCTTAAGGGAAAGGTTATCAAGCTCAGCTGTTAGGTCAGAGCTTTTTCTCCTGGGAAACGAAAAAATATTAAGTAAAAAATAATAATCTTACCAAGAGAACATTTTCTTCCATTTAATTTCACTAGACTCAATTAGTCTTCACTAGGCTCCTTATAGTGCTTAGCTAAGGTCCTTATCAGGGTTCAAAGCTTAATCAAGGCCTAAAACAAATTGATCTGATTCCACAATTGCTATAAACCCAATACATGTAAATCCCTGCAAAATGAGAAATATCACCTATGCTCCTCTAATACTTGGTAAATAGCATCTCAGCACACTCTTAATCTCTTGACTGAACCAAACACCAAACTTTTCATCCTTACAAGAGGTATGAATACATCTTTTGATTGCAGAGGAATACATGGAAATTGCCCCAAAAGAATAAGTTTTGTCATGCTGATGCATGACTACTAGTGCAGTTACAAATTTATTTAAACACCATGTACTGGTCAACACTTTGAATTGCACATGAAAGTTCCATAGAAAGAGAGTGCAAAGAAGGTACCTAAGAGAATTGTTGTCAGGATGAATATGAACTTTGTCAGAAGAAATTTGGGACTTGAGCGTAGAAAGTACGGCTTGTTCTTTTGCATTCTCTACTTGTGCCTCCACCCACTGTCTTTCACTTGTAGCAAATCTGTTAAGATTAAACATAAACATGTTTTATATCAAATCCTAGTTGCAAGCCTAGTTACTCTACTCACCTGTACTTATTTTTACATGTTTATTTTTATTCATTAATATTATTTTTCCTTCAGATTTGTGAGAGTACATAAAAATTGGCCCTTAGCATATCCCCAACTCCCGCTTGATCCACTTAATTCTTACAAATCAATGTTCCCATTTTTCCAATAAAATTTCCAACAGGTACCACTTTGGTCCTATTGCAATGTTCCCTTGGGAGAAGTTGATTGAATAACATTCATTTCAGCATGAAATTTCCTGCCAACACTTGTTTCCTATATTATGTAAATTGTTTCAAAGTTCAGGAACTACCATTTTGGTCCAAACTTTTGTGCTATCTTCATTAGGTTCTTAAAGACTTGAGCTTTTTCCCAGTAAGGACCACTTGCAAACTGTCCATTTTGCTCTTAAACTTGGATGATTTTCTTGATTTGGTAATTGTCTGGAAATTGTCTCGAATAGTTTAGAAATTTCTGGATAAAAATAAAATCTAGACTCTTGAGGACCAAATGGCAATTGTTAATAAGCTTGAGGACCAAAACAGAAAATTCCTAGAAATTCAAAGAAATTTGTGTAAATGGAGAAAAAAGAGGTCTTGGTGAAAAAATTGGGAACTTAAATACTTAAGGGGTCAAAACTGGAAAATATGATGCCTACTTAAACATTCATGACATTTACTTGTATTTTGTTCCTTAAAACATTGATCAGTGTTAACTAAAAAAGACAAAAAATATTTGTAAGAGCCATTTAATATTAGAGAAAAAAATAAGGTGAGACGAGAAGACATACATTGAACGAAGCCGCTGCAATTCGCTATGCGGTGGTGATGTGATTTCTCTGAGTCCCCTATGAAATAGGAAAAAAAATTAACAAATAATTTGAGTAAAACAACTACTAGTGAAGCGGCAAGATGAGGAAAGGCTGGAATAATAAACAAAATGGTACTAAAAGTGAAGGCTCTATTCTAGGAACAGAGTGCAGCTTGCTATTCAGGTTTTGGAGGGTACTCAAAAGGAAAGCACATTTTTGAAAGGGAAATCAGATTTGAATTAAAAAGTTCATGACGAAAAAGGATAGAACTTGTACCCCTTCTTAAGCAATTGGTAATGTCATCAAGGCTCACCCATGAACAGTTTGACTTCCCCTCCTCCGCCACTAGCCTAAATGGCCCCTTTCAAACAAACAAAATGGAACCAAAAGGAAATTGTCAAAGTTATTTAAGAACAATAATATAAGATATTCGTTTGCAACATTTTCCATGAAAAGTAAAACTACAGTGTGATACCATCTAAATCTAGTCTTTGGTTCAACAATCAAACTTTTTCATTGCAGAACTACATTCGTTTTGTTTCCATTTTATATAGAGAAAGTACCATTTTGCAAGGTTTTCAAAAAAAGGGAGTGACAAAGAGAGAACCTTTTCAAATTGCTTAGAAAACCAGTGGTTTAGCTCCTTGGTACAAGCTAAATCTCCAAGCACGAATGAGTGAAAATCTGAGTAAGCTAGGTAAATGCCATCCTCTAATATACCAAGGACAAGAAAACACAAAAGCAATTGTTAAACTTATCACTTTCAGAAAATTTTCACAATAAACAAACTAGGGGCTTTATCAACAATGTAGAAAAGAACCGCAGGCCCAACACAGATGGTGAGGAGCCTCGCCTCTCTATGGAGAGATGCAGGTCAATTCCCACAAAAGGCATGCAAGGATGTCGAATTTGTATCCCCCCAGGTACCTGAGGGTACAATTGAGTAAATCTGGACCGTTCTTTAACCTGGCACGAATCTCAAAATGGACCCCCTATATCTTCGATAGGCACCGGATTTCTTTTGGCCCGGTTGGGACTTAATCCAGACCGTTCTTACTCATTGTACCCCTCCGGTACCTGAGGGAGACGGATCCAAAGGATGTCAGGGTAATGGGCCATTGTATATATAAAGAAAAGAGTGAGGCATGGTACTATGCATAGCACATATTGGTCCCTACTATGGATCAATATCTTCATTTTCAAAGTCCAAACAATCGGTCAGAACCATTCAACATCTCCATATTAAAACGTACTTGTACATCAAATTTTATATTTTTTAGAATTATTTTACTATTTTTTAGATAGGCAGAAAATCACTTGATCTAAAGATTCTAGACCATTCAAAAGTACTGATTTTCGACCTATCTAAAATAAAAAAAATCTTAAAAATACAAAATTTAGTCAAGTACATTTTCATATGGAGATCATGTTGAATGGTTCAGATCGATTGCTTGGACTTTGAAAATGGAGATATTGATCCAAAGTACAGACCAATGTGTGCTATGCATAGTACCATAGCCTCACTAAAAAAAATATATCAACAATGTAGAATATCTCTTCAGTAATTCTGTTCTTCAGTTTCATTTTAATTACTGAAAGGTCGCCCATATTTTTCAATAAGTTAAAAAAGAAGGCCCACCATCTCCTGAGTGGTAGTGGGCCAGTTCTTGAGCTGTTGCAGCCATCTCCCCTAAAACCTCATTCATCTATTAAACAAAACAAATAAATAAACCCAAGTTAGAATTAAGATATCAGACATCAATGGTGGATAGTCAGGCCTACAATTATCTATTAATGGCCACTGATCCATAGTACACAGTCACTCGTTTTCTATTCTTTTGTTTGGTTCCTTATTATTGGATTGTTTTATAGTTCAATTGCATAATTAGTTTTATTTGAACATTAAGCAGAGATTAAAATAAGGCTTGACGCTCGATGCTACTAGATGGAAACCAATCATCCATAGACTATAGTAAATGACAATGGCATTTTATTGTATAATTGAGGTACCCAATATTAATTGAACCACAAAGTAAGACGTAAAAAGTATAATTCAATAAAAAAATAAACCTCTCTATTGCTAGCAGAGAGTTTCTCGTCTAATACAATGAGCTGTCCATTGATAGCTGATGTGGCACTTACACGGGACCTGCGTCCCTGGATAAGTGAAGAAGCTTGGTTTGCAAGCAACTCAAACTGTACTTGCTGTCGCTCGATTTGTTTCTTCAACTCCAAAGCCTCCTCCTTATATGCATTCTTTGACTCTCTAAATGGCAAACCAAGACCAAACCAATTAAGATTGGAACCAAAATTTCAAATAGTAGCATAGCAATAAGGCAGACTATCGTTAGAAAGGGTTTGGCCCCCAGTTTGTCACGGTAAATAAATTATTGTAAAAGGTATTTATTCTGCTTGCATACTTTTGGGAAATGTACTATTATTTATATCATTTCTATTATTTATACCTTTTAGAAAACAAAAAATACATTCTCCAGAAAATTAAAATAAATGCTTTCGTTGATTATTGTACTCCCATAGATTTATTACTTTACACCTTCAGAGAGAGAGAGAGAGGACAGCCGCTGTCAAGTTTTCAAAAAGAGAGAGAGAGAGAGAGTACATAATGTCACTTAGTTTTTCTTCAGTACCAAATACAGCTTCTTGGTTATCCCGATTAGTAGTGAAGGCCGAAATGCTGTAAAAAGCAGAATCCAAATCCTCCCCCTGCAAAACAAAATAACCTTAAGGTGTATATTTTTTCATAGTACAGGTGTATACCAATTTACCAATAATCTGGTATAATTCGATAATAGGGGACAGGCTGGGTCAAACAAGCAAAGTAGCTGTCTCACAGCCTCACTGTTTTTGAAAATATTCGTACAGGACCTCACTGGTACGTTATCGGCCTTTGGTAAAACTGTAAGTTCTGAAGATTCTAAATACATACTAAAAAAGTATCCGGTAAGATAGAATTTTATGGTTGTTTTGTACCTCCAATAGCTTTCCTTCTTGCACAAAACGTTCATATCTGAAAAGGAAAACATCCAAGTATCTGTCAGCATTATGAAATTACAACATGGACCCTCAAATTTGGATAAATCACAAAAAAAAGAGGTCTCATCAGATTAAAAAAATGCAATAAGTTATTACTCTCTAAGTGTCTATCAGAAGAAGTACCAATATTTTAAACTCTGCTCTTGCATAATATAACAAGTTCAAAAACCCGCCATCAAAAACTTTTCATAGTAGATTATGCAAAAGAGAAAAAAATTCTAATTAGTTAAAAAATATAGTTGACCACATGAAAAGGGAACAAAGTTCTAGGGGGCTTTGAGACCAACTATATATCTGTACATACAGAAAAAGCTTGAATTAAGAGGGCAAAAGAATTGCAGCAATTATGAGAATTTCTAAAGGTTCCAGTTTTCTATTAAAAAACCTTCTATAAATTCACAAAATTACGACCCATTCTTAATACTGCAAAATAGAAAAAACAAAACGTGGCGACGAAATTAAGAGGACAATACGAGAACATCGTGGCATTTGGTTGAATATGTACGACATTTCAAGCTTTTAATTCGAAATATCTAGCAAAATTATAGGATTACGATTTAAACGAAAATCGGTATACGTACTGAGGTGAATTAAGAGCACACAACAAGAATTGCAGCATTTAAGACCAACATTACCAGGAGTCCAATTTGTTTTCTGAGAAAAATTCAAGCAATGTAGAGACCAACAACTCGAACTTCCCCAAAAGTCTACAATAAAGAAAATGAAATAATAGAAAATAGAACAGACGAAACTGGAGGCGTACTGAGAAAGCTCGGAAACGGAGAGGACATTAGAGGGGCGGAGACTGGAGCAGATCCAGTCCAGTAGAGGCCGCGCCTCCTCGTACTGGAACGGCCACTCGAAGCTGTCCGGATCTAACGACGAATCCTGACCGTCCAATCCTAGTTCCTCCAAGAGCGCGCACAATCTAGCGCCGCTCATTTCACGCCTCTGTCGATGTACCTCCTTTGGAACGACAAAGAGGGGAGGCGTCGGGGGTTCTTCGTTCTCTTTTTTGAAAGAGCTTAGTTTGGTGCAGAGTTGGGGACTGATGATGTTGCTGTTGAATCCTCTGATGTAACTCAAATTTTGAGTTTGGATTCGGACTGTCCGATCAGAATCCGAGTAATTCCGGTCCGAGATGAATGCACGGAGCCTTTAATGTTCGTATTAAAGCAAATCGAACGGTCCGAATCTAAACTCGAAATTTGAGTTGCCTTAGATGATATGAATTCTGAACGCCTGATGAAATTTTATCTACACTAAATTAAGTTTTCAAATTTCGAAAAAAATATTAAACCAGTTCATTATGAATCCAAAAAGAGCCGGACGAGCCAGATTAGGATCGAGTCAAATCTGACTTGGATCGATTTTAGTTTTGAGTTATTTCGATTCTCAGGTGTTTTCCTCACAATTTTTTTTGGATTATTTTTTTGGAAAAATTTCTGCTGTGCCCATATAAACTTTTAAAAATAACTAATTTTTCTATCATAACTACATAATAATCCAATATCTCCGTACAAACTTTGTATTATTTCATCTATCTCCATTTATCTATATACCTCTTTATTTAATTATTTGAATATTATTTTAACAAATACATCCTTAAATCCATCTCTCCCATTTGTCTAAGGTGTACTAGACGCCTCTTCCAGCGAAACCAATGTCGCACTTGTACCGGAAGCTAAGAAAAGATGAAAAGTACGGTGTAGTGGGATGACGATCCGGTTTCCTCCCTAGCCACCAAGACCACATTCCCTGAGCGCCGACCGAGACCCGGTACAAACAACACAGCCTTCTCCTTTACACCTCCCTCTGGTTGCTTGCGACGACCACCTTTTGCCCATTCAATGCTTGCCAACTGAGCATTCAAAGCTACACCTTCCATTAATGATATCTCACCTACTACTCTCAATACTTCCTTGTTGTCATACTTTCTTACCTTTAGACTATACTCTGAATTAGTTCCAAATTACGTCTTTCTACCCCTTCATACTCCTCATACACTTCTCTACGGCCCATTAAACAACCTACTTTCTCGGTACGATACTACCATACCACCCATCTCAACATTACTCCACCAACGCACAACACAATGGATACGCGACCTTTCCCCATGAGGACCGCGATGACAGACCGGGGATGTGCCTACCTGGTCCATGAAGACCCACTTCACCTGCAGATGGCTGACGATCTCAACCACTCGATTCTGGTATCTGCCGTAGGTTCCAACCTGTACTGGGCTGGTCCTATTATGGATGTTCAGATCTTCTTATCTAACGTCTTTGGAGGGCGATTCGTGGAATACCCTGTGCTCAAATACTCGACCAACTCTTACATTGTCAAATTACCACGCCATTTGGATAACAATGAGGTAGCTACGCTATCCTCGCGATGGGGCGAAATTACAGATTGGCGTTTCCATGCTTGGAGCGCAGATGAAGAATCGCATTATGCCCCTCTCAGGTTTCGGGTACGTCTGGAAATTAGCAATTTCCCCCTCGATTTCTGGCACTCACAATTCATCAGAGAAGCGCTGGCCGGGTTTGGAGAGGTGACCCACATTGATTAGGAACACCTCCTTGGTAATGACCGCACCTCCCTCAAACTGTGGATAACATGTCATGACCCGAGGCGCATACCGCCCACGCTAGACATCCCGTACGGCAACAAATTCAAGGTTTGCTGGATCTACCTGTAGTGGGAATACAACGGGAAGATCCCAGACGAGGCTGTCTACACCCCACATGAACAGACTCCTGGGGTGCACTATAGGAATAATCTC
>JAJGRW010005239.1:0-26923 GCA_025461045.1 Carex parvula
AAGATATATATGAATATAAGAAAGCAATATTGTCTTGGCATCCTTTAATTTGTTAGAGCGCAAGAAACTTTTATTGTTTTTTCTTAGAAAAAAGACGAAGAAAGGTGGAATAAATTTGAAGTTGTATATCTGGTTTTATTTATAAAAAATGTCAACTATACAGCATGTGCTCACTCATGAATTATGATCCGTAGTTCTCGGGAACTCATTATGTTAGACAGCGTAAACAGAAAAAAATTATTAGTAATAATAATAATAGTAATAATAATAATAATAATAATAATAATAATTATATAATAGTAATAATAATAGTAGTAATAATAATAATAGTAACAGCTAGGCTGACTATGAGATAATTCATCAGGAATCTGTCACGATCTGCGACGGTAAAAAGTGACTATTGCTGAGATATCAATAGGAGCATCCACGACCATACAGACAGTAAAAAGCACTTTTACCTTTCAAGATAGTAACTGATTCTTGTATATATATATCAGACTATGAGATAACCTTTCATTGTTAGACTAACTTAAACTTCATTCACATTTTACTATATAAGCAAATAGAACTTATAAATAATACTATTTTCTATTTTGACCAACTTGTGTTATTAAATATTTTAATCTAAATATTAATGCCATTTGACTAACGGTAGAAGCTTTAAGCCCTTAAGATAGCTAATTAAAGATTGAAACGTAGCGTGTAAGTCAAGATAAAAATTGTTACAAACGAAGCATTCAGTGGAAATCAGATCAAGTGGACAAGAGACGACTACAGATTGTCTAGCAAGCGGATATAAAAAAATGAAGCATCTTAATTGTTACAAACGAAGCATCTTAATTGCGCTCTGTCTAGCAAGCTGTGTAGATTCAACTATTACACCCCGATCCAGTAGTCAACGAATCCAAAGTCTAATTAGGAGCAAGTAAGCCTATCTTATGAAATAAAAAATAGTATTTTTATTTTTGTAATTTATAATTTTTATAATAAATATAGTTTATATATAATATAAGAGGAGGGTTCCAATGCATCCATTATTCATGCCTCCACCATGCCTCTATTTTTTAAAACTTTAATAATTCAAATTTAAAACTTAAAAGTCAAAATAAAACCGTTGGATATGATCTACATCATTTTATCTATGCACGTGTAAAAAATAATGACATTTCAATTTTGTTTTGGTTGTCATCAAAAGTTTGTAAAAAACGTACTAATGTGGATAATTTCTAGTCGTTGATTTTTTAACTTATTGATTCACATAAAAGCAAAATCAGAATGTGATAATTTTTTATGAGTATATAGATAAAATGATGTAGATCATATCCAACGGTTTTATTTTGACTTTTAAGTTTTAAATTTTGAGTTATTAAAGTTTTTAAAAATAGAGGCATGGTGGAGACACAAAAAATGGAGGCATTCGAACCCTTCTCAAAATATAATTATACTATTGTAATTTATTCAGCGCTTTAAATCACAATTTTTTAGTTTCTACTGTTAAGTCGGAAAAGATTCCATATTTTTTTTTTCATTTGTCTTCTCACAAAAGACAAGAAGGTAGAGCAACATTTAAAGCCGACATTTTTATTAATATCCAAAGTTTAATACAAATTATTAATTATACCCAGAATCTGACCAATTATCGAAATATACCCAAGCCGGCCAGAAAATGGCCGGCTTAGGTCCCTCCCTAAGCCGGCCATTTTCTGGCCGGCTTGGTACCTTTTTTTTTTCCCGGTTTTTAGAGAGAGACATTATGAAGATCAAAGTATTGAAATTAAACACTGAAAATTTGAAATTTTTTGTTTAAATTATTTGTTATATTACTTCTTTTGATATATAATTAGCATATTTATACTAAAATATGCTATATTAATTGAAATTATATTGAATAACACTATATTATGTTAAATTACGCTAATTTACATTACATTACTTTACAATACGCTATATTAATTGAAATACGCTATATTGTGCTACTATTTTTTATGTTGTGCTACTATTTTAATGTTGTTATATTTTCTGTTTAGCATTATCATGATAATTTATTTTGATCTGTAAAATATAAAAATAGTACCATAAAAACATACATACACAAGAACCGAAATATAGGATAATCCAAATATACCAAACATAAATAGTATATCAAATATAAATAGTACAAAACTAGTAAAAATACAACTAAAACGGAGAGGGGGAATATCGCTGAGGCGGTACTCCGGCGTTCGCCCGGCGCCAGCGCGGCCAGGCTCCGTCTCTCTCGGGCTCATCTGGGGCATCGGCAGACCTCAGTATCTGCTCGGCAGTATCCCATCTGGCATCGCCTGTGGAGACTGTCGGTACTGGCGGAGGTGTAGCGAAGATAGATGCGGCAAACCCAGTCCCAAAGGCAGGCTGAGTATGAGACCCGCTACCACTAGCCTCTCCATCATGTAGCATCTCTGTGCCATATCGGGGCCATGCCGGTGCCGACATGAAACTCTCCTCGAACTCATAGAGACTGCACGAGAGGGACTCGTACTCAGAAGTATCGGTCTCCGCAGGTGGTGGCTGTGGTGGCATCTCTGCTGGACCCTGCAATCATACACATAAATTATTAAATTTGATCTGAATGAAAAAATTTATTAAAACCTGACAGATACTGAAGTATGACATACATGAGGCTGCACCGGACGTCCATGCTCGTCGTACCATGCCGTCCACCCAATGTCGGACAATACCCAACGATGGTAGTCCCACTCTGGATGTGAATCGGGGGAAGATGGCATATCATCTAGCAGAATCGGGCTCGGATCGGGCTCCTGCGGATCTATCTCACGCCAGTTGATGTTCTCTCTGGCGTCTCGCAGCATACCGATGATCTTTCCACCGTGCCCGGCATCCTCAACCACATTCGCATTCTTCTTGAGGGTGCGGTACCCAAGCCGTCTACAGTTCTTCTTTCCCAGCATGCGGATCCCATGCCCGTACTCCTTGGTCGCAGCCAAAAGCTGAAAAAAATTTGGCATGTCAGATCAAACCTTGATGTACTACTAAGTTAGACCAAAACTATGTGGTTTTAGGTGCTTTACTTGGCGAGCCCATGCACGACCGTTGGGATGGTAACCATCATCCGTTTTGATCCTGTCGCGGAGATGGGCACCGTAATCACCCTGTAGATAGACACTCGCCATGCAGACCTGCATGTACCATACATCGTACCTCAACTGGGGATCCCCCTGGGTCTGCAGATACACATCTGGCTCGTGATAGAAGTCTATATACTGAAGATCCTGGGTCGTCCCGTAGTATGCATCGTAATGGGTGCTCCAGTCCCTATCCAGTCGTCCTCGGTGGGTAACGCTGTAAGGAAGACGTTAGTTGCAATAAAAAGCTATCAAGTAATATGATGTATTTAACAATAAATACAATAGACTACGACTTACCTGTGCAGGTCTCTGTGCGTGGAACTCGGCAAAGATGGGTCTCTAGGAATCAACGCCGCTCGACCAAACTGGCGGAGCACCCGATCTGGATAATGGTGCTCCACTGTCCAAAAATGTATGAGTGGACCTCGATAGAACCACATCGCCTGCTCCTGCTCGTCAGTCACACTGCCCGGCAAGAGGAACTCCTCGTACAACTGATCGTACGGCGTCCACTCAACAAGAGCCTCAGGCAAACTCTGAAGCTCTGACCGGACTGGCCTGATCCCAACGGTAGCACCGTGGGTCCGATCCTGGTAGTGGTGGAAACCGTACCACTTCTTGGCGTATGCCGGGCATCTAAACACATCTGGCTCTCCCCAATCCGGCGCCTCACTAGGGATAAGACGGCCCACCGGTAGCCGTGACCACGACCAGTGCTGAAGCAAGAGTACCAGCCCGTACATCTGCTTCGCCGTCGGCTTCATTTTCAAGAACATTACACGTCAGTGTATTTTGATGGATTGATTGATTAAATAATTTACACTAAAATAAGAGTTGGTGACTTACCTCACTACTACGACACAGGTGGGAGTACAGATACGCCAGGACAGCTCCACCCCAGTTGTACGACGACAGCCGCTCAAGGTCCATCAACAATGGGAGATACATCATCGGCATCTGATCACCGCTGGAATTAGGAAACATGACAGAACCAAAAAGGTCCATCACGTAGCCCCGTGTATATCTGAAATACAAAACATATAAAAATTCTAATAGAATCACCGTATTATAAATTAATTAGTAGAAACAAGTTATAAAATTTACCTCTGAATCTCCAGCTCGGTGGAATCTGCCGAGAGACCCGCGCTGAAGTGCTGCCGTAACCTCGTCATCCGCAAATGGAACTTCGACCTCCCATTTTCCCAATGATATAGGAAGGCTCAGCTCCCAACAACTCCTCAACATAACCTACGAATCTGGTGCTGTCAGAGACGCCGCCGACGGGTGTGCCACAGATAGGCAAACCCCAGAGAGCACTCATATCCTGGAGAGTCACTGTCATCTCTCTGAATGGCATGTGAAACGCGTGCGTCTCGGGACGCCATCGCTCCACCAGTCCAGCGATGAGAGATGCATTGATGATGCTTTTCTCTGTCCGCACGATGTCCACAACCTGGTAGAGACCCAGGTTGACGAGGTACGACACCATCACCTCGTAGTATTTCATGTGAACGCACCTCAACTTCACATCTAGAAGATCCGTGTCCTGCGTTGAAAAAGGTAATCTGCATGGTGATAACATAATAAAATTTAAACCCAACAAAATTTATTGAAAATATAAGAAAAGGAACGTACCTCACGAGAAGCCAGTGAGACTCGGTGCTCGCTGTGGGGAATCCACAGGAGAGGACTGATGTGCTCCGTGCTGCTAGTACTAATCGGCTCGTCCACTACTGGACGCTGGGTAGGCCGTGCTCTAGGCATCCTGATATCTAAAATAACCTACTTTCGATGAAATTACGCTTGATCAGCATAATTATGGTAAAAATGCCAAAATACCCTAAATATTGGTCATCTGTGCTAATTACACTAAATTATGCTTAATCAGCCTAATTATGGTAAAAAAGACCAAAATACCCTAAATATTGGTCAAACGTGCTAATTTCAGTAAAATTACGCTTGATCAGCATAATGATGGTAAAAAAGGCCAAAATACCCTAAATATTGGTCATCTGTGCTAATTACACTAAATTACGCTTAATTGGCCTAATTATGGTAAAAAGGACCAAAATACCCTAAATATTGGTCAAACGTGCTAATTTCAATAAAATTACGCTTAATCAGCATAATTATGGTAAAAAAAGCCAAAATACCCTACATCTGTGCTAATTACACTAAATTACGCTTAATTAGCCTAATTATGGTAAAAATGACCAAAATACCCTAAATATTGGTCAATTGTGCTAATTTCGGTAAAATTACCCTTAATAAGCCTAATTATGGTCAAAATGACCAAAATACACTAAATATTGGTTAACTTAGCTAATTACACTAAATTACAACAACATAATCTAAATTATAACACCTAAAACCTAAATCCTAAACCCTAAAATAAATAAATTAAAAATTAAATTAGATTAAAAAAAATTACCTCAAAGAAGAGAGAATTCGGTTGAGAAATGAGAGAATTGTGAGAGGAGAGAGAGAAAAAGGGGTATATAAAGGGTGAAATGCGGAAAAAAAAAAAAAAAAAAAAGGTACCAAGCCGGTCAGAAAATGGCCGGCTTAGGGAGGGACCTAAGCCGGCCATTTTCTAGCCGGCTTGGGTATATTTCGATAATTGGTCAGATTCTGGGTATAATTAATAATTTGTATTAAACTTTGGATATTAATAAAAATGTCGGCATTTAAAGGCTAAGAGTTGTATATTATGAAAAAATTTCATAAAATAATTCAAGAACACGTGTACAACCCATGAGCAATGAATGACAGCGTAATATCAACTGCTAATATCAAACAAATCAGTGTTGACTTTTTATCCAAAACTTTTTGTACGCTCAATTATGTAGTGTATGTGAAATGAGTTGTTACAGAAATCTAATGGGTAGGAAAAACCTGAGCTGCATCAACTCCAGTTTGGAATAATGCGTAGAATATCTCCCTATGTTTGTCACATTGGCACGTTGGGAACCAGTCATTAAATTATGAACAAAAGCACGAGCTCCCAAACTAAATGGATCCATCCTTCATTTATGCTTAAAATACACACAATTCCCAACCCTAGTTTTAAATTTAATAAACGCACAAAGTTATAGAAGGTGATCCGGTCCGGTCCATTCATGGTATAAAAAAATAGGTTGGGCCGAAACGATTTACGTGCGGTCCGATCAATTTATTATATGTATTAAAGTTGACATTATATATTCTTTTTGATCAATTTATCATTTATGTGCGGTCCAATCTCGAGTTCAGAGGCACGAAACGATCCGAGATTTTCCCCCCTGCATTAGGAGCTACAGGCCTAGTACGGCTTCCGCGGTTGCGGTGACATATTTTATTTTATTGCACAGGGCCGATCTCGAGCCCTTTTTCCCATTTGGTCTGGTCGGATGGTGGGGTCCTGTTGTCTGCTCATGAGGAAACAGGTTAACATATTCTTATGACCTGCTTGTATGATTTCTCTTATTTTATATGTTTGGTTGAAGAATCGTTTTAGAGTAAAATAAACAAACTTAGATATAACCATCTGCTAGCGTGCACTGTCTTGTGGGGCAATGCTCGATGTCAATAGGCAACGAGTATCATTGCACCCCCTGATCGTTGTACTTGGATTATATCGTGTTGGAACTATCAATTCGATTTGCACGGTACGGGGTGATATTCTATCCATACTATTATTATATTAATTCTTACACAGTACTCACGTATTGGACTCACAATTTGGATATGAATATAATATATATTCTCCTTGTGTTTTATTTTGGGTATCTTTGCATGTTGGCATAATAGATTAATCGCATCATGGCATCTATTATTTATATTTTTTTGTTTTAATAGTTAATAAGTTAGAGTATTTATAATAAATCATGTGCATATAAATTATTGTTTTTAAAACTTTACGCAATTTACAATTAAAAGTGCTTTGACCATAAAGGATCCCTGAAGGGGTAATTCTGGATCACATACTGGGAGATTGGTCGCTCACCTACATTTTGATATGGAATTTTAAATACAGAGACTGGCGATCAGCAGCATGATTTACCAGGAGCTGTCCCCGATTACCACGCTGTTTGAGTTGTCTTTGATAGGACTTTTGTTGGGATTTATGAGTCTCGATACTTTTGTTTGTACATCGGAATCGTATTTCATGTATCCCTTTCGTAGATTATGTTTTACTATTATGTGGGTTGTATGGATTGATATGTATATGTACGTATACTTATGAATTGTATGACTGATGCTCGATTTTATATTATTCACGCTTCTGCACTTTATTTATATTGGTATTTGTTTAGCCTTGCGTGTTTATTGATTTAATAAAATGAGGCGAGGACTGATCATGCCTTAATACGGAATTTCCGATTTGGGGTGTGACAGTTCTATGTCATATGAGTTGCTTCAAGAATTTAATAACGGCTTGAGAAAACAAACAAATGCGAAAACCATTTGTTTTTTGTTTTTATTTAAGTGAGGCTATGATGTTTTACGATATACACTTATTTAATGTGTTTCGATACAACAATTGTTGAGTGTGTTTACATTATATCTAACACGTATTTTGACAGAAATCCGTATTATTAATTAGTAAATAAAATATTTTTTGTTATTATTATTATTAAATGTTCCTGTAATAATTATATTTAATAATTATGAGTCGTGATCCGTAGTTCTGGGGATTTAATGACACCACGTTTGACAGCGTAATATCAACAACAAATATCAAACGGATTAGTGTTGACTTGTTATTGATAATTTTACATGTCGAATTATACTATTTCTCTTATAAAACAACAAGCAGTTAGGTGGAACACAATTTGATGTAGTTGCATAAATAATATTAACAACAGCCTGGGCCCCCATATGACCCATGAATTATGATATATACTTCTCGATAAGAAACGTCACCATGTTTGACTCTCTATTGAGATTATTTAATTTGTACATTCAATTATTAATTATACGTGACATGAGTTGCTACAGGAAATTTATTTGGATAGGGAAAAACAGAGCTGCATCAACTAAAAAACAAGTCATTATTCGCGAGGGTAAAAAGTGACTATTTCTGAGGTTACATGACAAAAATTACTATTTAGAAACGTATCGTTCATATCATTAGTACCAGGTCCTTCATTTCTACTTGAAGTACCAGCTCAGCTCCCAACCCTAGTTTCAGTAAATGCATGACCGGACATTCACTCGTATCAAATTCAAAAAATGATCTCTCGCTCTGCCGAATTTTATTTTAATATATTTGGAGCATTTAAAAAAAATAACATCATTCTGGAAAAATCTCGGACGGTAAAGCACAGACACTATATCGGATATCCACTAGTTGTAGGCAATCATTACTCATTTCTGACCGTCTTCCGGCAGAATAATCCACAAATTACAAGCTCAAGTTCTTCTGAAATAATGTGAAACGTGATTAAATATTGAATACAGATACGCTTATAGAAGAAGCATGGCCAAAAAATGCATATCCAAGTTAATCAGAAGTTAAGGCTTGATTAGATAATTTGTTGCTTAGTTTGACGTGGAAAATGATCAATTTAAAGAGATAAAACAACAAGCACCAACTTTATCTATAATTCATCAGGAATCTACCACGATCCGTGAGACTAAAAAGTGACTATTGCTGAGGGTACATTGACATAAATTGTTATTTCCGAGGTTAGAGCCATTACCGACAGGAGTATCTGCGACTATACCGACAGTAAAAAACACTTTTACTCTCACGTATAGTAACTGATTCTTGTATATATATCAGACTATGAGATACCTTTCATTGTTAGACTAACTTAAACTTCATTCACATTTTACTATAATATATATGTCAAGAGGGTTCAAATGCCTCCATTTTTCGTGCCTCCACCATGCCTCCATTTTTAAAAACTTTAATAACTCAAAATTTAAAACTTAAAAGTCAAAATAAAACCGTTGGATATGATCTACATCATTTTATCTATACACGTGTAAAAAATTATGACATTTCAATTTTGTTTTAGTTATCATCAAGAGCTTGTAAAAAACGTACTAATGTGGATAATTTCTAGACGTTGATTTTTCAACTTATTGATTCACATAAAACAAAATCAAAATGTGATAATTTTTTAGGAGCACATAGATAAAATGATGTAGATCATATCCAACGGTTTTATTTTGACTTTTAAGTTTTAAAATTTGAGTTACTAAAGTTTTGAAAAATGGAGGCATGGTGGAGGCACAAAAAATGGAGGCATTTGAACCCTCCTCATATGTCAAATAGAACTTATAAATAATACTATTTTCTATTTTGACCAACTTGTGTTATTAAATATTTTAATTTAAATATTAAAGCCATTTGACTAACGGTAGAAGCTTTAAGCCCTTAAATAGCTAATTAAAGATTGAAACGTAGCGTTTAAGTCTAGATAAAAATTGTTACAAACGAAGCACTCAGTGGAAATCAGATCAAGTGGACAAGAGACGACTACAGATTAGGAGAAAGTAAGCCGAAATAAAAATTAGTGTGTTTATTTTTGTATTTAATAATTTTTATAATAAATATATTTTATATAAAATATAATTATACTATTGTAATTTATTCAGCGCTTTTTAAATCACAAATTATAGTTTCTACTGTAAAGTCGGAAAAGATTCCATATTTCTTTTTTTCATTTGTCTTCTCACAAAAGACAAGAAGGTAGAGCAACATTTAAAGGCTAAGAGTTGTATATTATGAAAAACTCTCGTAAAATAATTCAAGAACAGCCTGTGTACAACCCATGAGCAATGAATCACAGCGTAATATCAACTGCTAATATCAAACAAATCAGTGTTGACTTTTTATCCAAAACTGTTTGTACGCTCAATTATGTAGTATATGTGAAATGAGTTGTTACAGAAATCTAGTGGGTAGGAAAAAACCATAGCTGCATCAATTCCAGTTTGGAATGATGCGTAGAATATCTCCCTATGTTTGTCACATTATGAACAAAAGCACGAGCTCCCGAACTAAATGGATCCATCCTTCATTTATGCTTAAAAAAAAACACAATTCCCAACCCTAGTTTAAATTTAATAAACGCACAAAGTTATAAAGGTGATCCGGTCCGGTCCATTCATGGTATAAAAAAATGGGTTGGGCCCAGTGAGGAACTCTTGGGTCTTTATTAATTTATAAATGAATTACATTTACATTGGGCCCAGTGTGGATTTCCATTCTAGTTTGAACTTTAGCATGCTGTCTGTATATTGAATTGCAACACTGGGTTTTGGGTTTTGGATTTTGGAACAATGCTAGCCGAATTTCTGTTTGGATTTGTGCTACATTGATCCTTTGATGACAATCAGAAAACTACATCTAAAATGAGAAATATAAAAAACACAGGTCTCATTAGTATGTATTATATATATATATATATTTTTTTGAAAACCTTCGCAGAGCCTGTAAAATCGTAAGAGGAAATCAAACTCTAGACGTTTGGGTAACCAAGAATCCAAGAACTTTATCCTTACCATCTGTGCTACCTCACCTTTTTCCATTAGTATGTAATTGTTGAACGCTCTAATTATGATGTTTCCATTTATACTCTGTCAACTGTCTAACGCCATTAATAGCTGATAGAACCAGAGTCCAGCGGCAGAACTAGAATATTTAGATAAGGGGCCTTAAAACATAAAATATAAATGCTAGCTGAATTTCTATTTGGATTAGTGCTACACTTAGTCTTTGTATGTTGACAATCCGAAACTATCTAATGCCATAAAAAACCTGGTACAACTAAAATAAGGCATTGGGTCACCAGGTTCTCTTTTCTTTTCTTTTTTCGTTTTTTTTGAACTTTTTGTTTCTTTTTATTGATTGAGGAGAGGTCCTAAAAAAAAAATTCATTCTTAAAATTATGGATTGCTTAAAGAATAGATTTATTGATTATTGTCATGGGAGTAAATTGAATAATATCACAGATTAGAACTTTGGGAGAAACACTCAGGAGGAAAAAGTATATACCCTCATAATTGGAGACCAAAGGAAGATGTTTAGCCTTCTTCCTTGTCAGTGGTTGGAATCGCGTTATTTCCCCGTGGTCCGCCTACCCACTAGGAGGTGGACCGTATTATGCGGGCTGTCTCCCTGTGCCAAATTCTCTTTAGCTGACACCTCTTCATCCACCTGGGTCGGGTTGGGCTGGCTGGGGTTCTTCACTAGGTCCGAAAGTCTTGCACAGACTTCCCTCTGGCAGGCCCAAGAGTGGAGGGCCCTGTTGGGCTATTGGTAGTGGGTCGACCGGACCTTCCGCTGTTGTTTGGGCTTTGATCTGGCCTGACAGTGGTTCCCAGCCAATGATACCCATTATATAGTGTACGGCCAATTCTTTTATTTTTAAAAATAATTTCAAATTTAAAACTTAATTTGTATTTTATTTTTATTTGTGAAGAATAAATCTTATACGATTTTTAAATTACACTATTAAAATTATCGGATAATGAAATGATACCCATTGAATAATGAATACTGACTAATAATAACATAATAGAGGAGGATTCAAATGCCTCTATTTTTTGTGCCTCCATCATGCCTCCATTTTTAAAAACTTTAATAACTCAAAATTTAAAACTTAAAAGTCAAAATAAAATCCTTTGATATTATCTACATCATTTTATCTATGCACGTGTAAAAAATTATGACATTCCAACTTTATTTGTTTGTCATTGGGAGGTTGTAAAAATGTATTGATGTGGATAATTTATAGACGTCAAATTTTCAACTTATTGATTCATATATAAACAAAATGAAATGTGATAATTTTTTATGAGCACATAGTGAAAATAACATAGATCACATCTAATGGTTTTATTTTGACATTTATCTTTTTCATTTTGAGTTATTAATGTTTTTAAAAATGGAGGCATGGTGGAGGCACAAAAAATGGAGGCATTTGAACCCTCCTCAACATAATATTGTTTTTATTAATAAATGTAGTGTTTTTGGTATGTGTGGTGGTTAAATTCTCCATTATCCTTTCTATTGATGAACTGAATTAATTGCATATTTAAAAGGAATATTTGTATTGCGAAACTTGCAATAGATAAGCATATAATCAAATATTCATTGAATTAAACTCAAGTATTAATTGCAAGAGAGAGAGAAAACCTCGTCGCAGGGTTTCTTTAGGGATTGTGCCTTCATGAAAAATTGTCGGCGCTTAGTTGACCTAGGACGAAAGCATAGACGGAGATTGAGAAGATAGAGAGAGGAATGAATGAAATGAGATATAAGAAAGAATTTGTGTTATTAGAGGGGGCAAATCGGAAGATACTGAATTGGGTATAACAAAGCTGAATTCGGATCTGTTAAAGTTACACAATTTCGAGTTTGGATCTAGACCGTCCGATCTATTTTGACACCTCGGATTCTGATCGGACGGTCCAATGACAAGCTAAAATATTATGTTACCTAAGAGGATGCAAACCAGATAACAAAGACGAGATCATGCTACCCGGTCCATTCATGGTATGTAGAAATGGGCTGGGCGCCCAGTGAGGAACTCTTGGGCCTTAAATAATTTATAAGTTAATTACAATTAAATGGAGCCCAGTATGGATTTCCATTCCAGTTGGGGGTTTTGATTAGCAAACTGTCTGTATATTCAAATTGCAACACTAGACTACAAGCACACATTAGATAATTTGTGAGGGAGATTGAGCTATATACAACTTAAAGAAAACAACTTCAATGAAATTTTAATAAATAAAATTAGAAAATTTTAAATTATAGTGTGGCTAAGCACCCTTTGGGTTACATTATGATCTGCCCTCAATTAAACTAAAATAAGGCCTCGGGTCACCGGGTTTCTTTTTGTTTTCATTTCTATTTTTTTTCTTTTTATAATTGAAGAGCTATCCTCAAAAATAAAATCAATATTAAAATGTTGGATAGCTTAAAGCATAGATTTCTTGACTATTGGCATGGGTGTAAATTACATTGTGTAGAAAGGCCATGGTTTGCTTGAAGCATATATATATATATATTTTTTTTTTAATAGGCATAAGCCCGTTTCATTGATCATGAAACCATAATTACAAAGTCATCCATAACAAAAGAGAGGCACCTTGTGTGCCAGTTTAGTCTGCATAGCAGAACTAAAAAGAACAAGCATATATTTATTAATTGCTTAAAGCATAGATTTAATTAATTAAAGATTAATTTTTGGCCTGGGAGTAAAATAAATAATATAAGAAATTGGAACATTTGAAGAAACACTCAGGATTGGTGGAATATTTGTATGTCCTGATCATACATACTTGTATAGTTGAATGAGTTGTTTGTTAGGTGCAATAATATTGTACAACGAGAGCAAAGGTAAAAATCACATGTCGTCAACACATAGGCGCATAAAAAAGGACAAATGAATTACGTTGAAAACAATTTACAAAACATACAAACAACACAGTGAATTGAATAAAGATAAACGACGCGCACACAATTTAAATTGCATACATGATATTATAAAAGAAAGAAAAGACACAAGATATGATGTAAAAATATCGGTGTATACTTAGCTTAGTGCAATCATTGTTTGTAGTAGCTAAGCACACTATATTTGGTTTGAATAAAAGAAAGTATGGTTTGAATAAAAGTAAGGACAAACAATAACATGCCGGCGATGACGGAGATAATTATCCATGTATTGGAGCAGTAGCGTTTCTTGAACTCTCCAATTAATCTATAGACACTTTTTTATGATGTGCCATCACCTTCTCCTGCAAAATGAACAGCTCATCTGGCATCATGAGATTATGGGCAATTGAAGTTCTGAGCTCTTGTACACAGCGCAAAACATCCTTGTCGTCAAAGCTCGTGTCTGGGATGATACCATTGGCTCGCAAGACTCTAACATCTGCCTCTGTTTTCAACAAGCACGACATGCATGCAACATAGGCCGAGAAGGGGACCCCACAAATGTGATAGTAACAGTCTTCAAATATTATAAGATTTTCGTAGCATTTAGTGTTGAAATGAAAAAGGTGCCACGGTGTTAATTTGAGTACTCTAGATAATCTCCTGTTGTCGGAGTAAGACATATCAATGGAGTCACCCTCAACCTTTTCGAAAACAGTTTGTGATAATTGCAACTCTGTTGCACTAGGTATACGGAAGTTGCCAATATTTTTTGAACTATCAATGATATACTTCCCATCGAGGGTTCGAGACCAATGAAAGATGTGTAGTAGATGTTTAAATCCATCTTCAGGAACAACACCACCATCCTCTTTAGACGGGTGCATTTCTGGACGGAGGTCGTGAAAGCATGAGACCGCAATTTTGTGGATTGGGGTAACAAAAAGTCTGCTTAAGTTGGAAAGCTCTGTATATACGGCCTGGAGAACAAACCACGGTATCTGGTACTTCATGGTCAACATGTAACCATATGTCGGCGCTGGATCTTCTTTTGTAAAGCTAGTTATATTTTCAACATCTTTTAGCGTTAGACCTTTTGGAGGACCATTTTGGTCATTCATTTCATTCATAATATCAATTAGGTGATCTTGATATGATAACAAAACCAGGGCAAATATTAGGAAACAACTATTGACCAATAAGTGTTCTATGAAACGTTCGTTATTTTCAGCACGAAATTGTTCATCAACCCCACGATAGTAGCTCCAGGCCCGATCTACCTTCTGTTGCATGTATTCAAGGTATGAACGTACGTTGAGACCACATGAGTGCGTCATCCATGCAACAAATTGCCACTTTTGGTTTGAGGTATGAAAGAGGCCCCAAAATCATCCCAACATTGCCATTTACCAATTATTGATGGATATTTTTCACTGTCGTCGCTACTGTCGCTGCAGTTCTGTAGTTGACCTTCTATGTCCACAACCCACTTGTCCAATTTGTTTGGTGCGGGTGAAATCACATCATTACTCATTCTGACTCTCTTCCGGCTGATTAATCCACCAAAAAGTTGTTCTGAAATAATGTGCAACGTGATTAAATATTGAATCTATACGTACGGATGTTAATCAAAGAAGCATGGCAAAACCGATCAATTTGAGGTTTCATTAGATAATTTCTTGTTTTCATGTGAAAACTGACCAATTTACACAAGTAAAACTACGGATCGGTGAGGGCATTTTCATACCCAAATAAAATTAGTCTTGCTCACACAATTACCCTTATCAGTTAAGTATTAACCTTACACATACTCTACACTCATCCGTTAAGTTAAGTATTAACAAAACAAATAATAGATAATTATCAAATAAATTGATAGCTTATATGATTTAATTAAAAATATAACAAATAAATATTTGTATTAAATACAAAAATTATTATTTTTATACCATTATTTTCTACTGTAAATTATTAATTTAATTAAATCATATATTTTATGTTAAATAAAGCGAAATAAAATGTTGGACAAATTAATTTTATCATAATTTACCAAAACAATATTATATAAAATGTTGAAAAATCAATGTAATCATAATAGTAAAACTTATGTAGTTATACGTACAACTAAAAAAATTATCATATATAATTTTATTTTATTAATTGCCCTCCAATGAGTACTAAATAGATCTTATCAATATCCTTATTCGATAAGCTAACAAAAAAATTTCTTACCCGTGTCCATAATTGTTAAATTAACGATTTTTTTTTACTCGATCACATCTGCTTTATCAAATACGATATAGATCAGATAAACATTTATATAAAAAGGATTCACTCACATCCTAGATAAAACAACTGACACTCAAAAGAAAACTTCGTAGATAATTCCCACTGAAATAACAAAAGTCAATATGAGATATATAGCTTTCTTTTTTAGACTAACTTAAATTTCAGCCACATTTTAATATGTAAAATACAACTTATAAATGTTAATACTATTTTCCATTTTGCCCAAATTGTGTTTAGTCTAAATATTATTAATTGCCATTTGACTAAATACAAGATTTTAAGCCCTTGAGACAGTTAAAGATTGAAACGTAGCGTTAAGCCTAGATATATAAATATTGTCACAAATTAACGAGGCACTCGGCTTAATACTTAAAACTAGAATTCATATCACTATACAATCTTAAAATGATTTACACAAATCTACTTGAAACTAAATCTTACTAATAGATAACAGCCTGATCAATAATAGATCTAAAGTAATAACCAAAACAAAAGTCACATATTCTCTGGGATATATTACACACACAGACACACTGAACCTGTTGTGAAACCTTACCGATCGGACAAATAAAAATTAGTATAAAAAATAATGCAGAGAATTATAGTGAAAATGTAGAGATAGGTACCAAAGAGGAAAGGACGCCCGTCTTGGTGTCTATAGCTCTTTCTCCAATTGATGAGGAGACGAATTAGAAAGCTTAGGGACATTTATAGAAGCAAATGGTCAAAGTACGTGGACAAAAGAATACTATAGAGATCCTCTGCTACGTGTTCAATGTCTCTCTGTGTAGCAAGCTACGTAGATTGGACAGAAAAGGTCCCATAAAATTTTCTTTATTATTCTTCATTTTCCTTTAAATTTATCCTCAATCCTCGGTTCAATATTGAAAAGGTTTGGACAGAACCAGATGATTTGAGTAAAGCAATTAATTACGCGTTGGTGGAAATCTAAATACAAACACCTAGTATTTTGAACCATTATATACTTCTATATATTTTTATAAGTAGAACTGGTGTGTTCTTCCGCTCATCAAATTCTTGATAATCATAATTTCAGAAAATATCGAATATACATCAAATGACTAACTCAAACCGTTGAAACCGATTTACTTCACAAGTAATGTGTTTACTTGTTAAATTTATAAATTTTCGAATCATTTTAGCATAAAGCACTACTACAAAAATAGTCATTGTACACTGCACATTGTACACGGATTTGGCAATTTTATTAAAAACAGTGTACCAAATATGATTTTTTACTTGTTCAAAATATCTGCACGATTTCTACACGGATAATTAGTTAATAATCAGTGTAGAATTATTAGAGAGAGCTACACGGTTTATTAGAAACCAAAAATTCGTGTGTAAAGAGGTCCGTGTGCAAATAATTGAGAGAGCTACACGGACTTTTAATACAAAGCCGTGTAGGAATATACACACGGATTTTTGATAATATATCCGTGTAGAAATAGTAGAATTGTACACGGATTTATAACTAAATAGCCGTATATGTTTAGTTGGAGAGCTACACGGATTTATAACTAAATAGCCGTGTATAAAAGTGTAGGGTTTTAATGTCTTCCCCTTCCAGCGCCGTTTTGATCAAGTCTTTTAGTACATCTCTCTGAACTGAGCTTTTTCCTATCAGATTTCTGCGAATTGATCGAGGCCAGCAGCTGAGATCTGAGATAATAAGCGGTATGTACTTCATATTAATTTCCTATGATTGCAATTGATCTGTTCTATGCTTTACTCATGATGTTTAATCAAGTCCTGCGCATGCTTCACAAAAAAGGGCATAACTTTTGATCCGTCCGTCAGATCGGGCTGAAATTTTGACATGAGCTCCACAGCCCCAAAACCAAGCTAACTTACTTTCCAGCCCGATCCGACCGTCGGAAATAGAGTTTTCGAACTTTCTTTACAATCTCAGAGTTTTTAGGGTCTTTTCGTGCATCATTTACTGTTTTGACTTTGCACGATTAAAGTTTACTGGTACAAAATAATTGTTTGAAATTTGGGCATAAAAGTAATTGTTCTGTGACTGATTGTTTTGCATAAAGTATGTGTTAATCACCAAAGTGGAGGTCCCCTTATATAAGTCATTTATGCACATGAGATTTATGATTTTGTTAATCACCAAAGTGGTCAAAATCAGAATAATCATTTAGTGCATAAGTGACATAATGATTATTGATAGAAATACTAACTATTATCAAATTATAATTTTGTAGAATGTGACAAACCAACCGCATTACACCAAGGATCAGATCGACGATGTGCGGTGCATGTGGGCAAGGTGGTTTACCATGGAATTTTGTAATCCTCGATATGGATTTGCATAGATTTGTAATAAAAATATGTTTCGAATGAATTTATTGCTATATGAATTTTGTATAAATTTAGTATATGAATTTCTTGCTAATTAATCTGTTTCGAATGAATTTATTGCTATATGGAATTTTGTATAATTTTGTCGCAAAAAACTGGCTAGCAAAGCTGGAGGCTAGCCCAAAAACAAAATATACAAAAAAAAAAAAATTAGCTATTATACACGGATATTTCACAATC
Source organism: Carex parvula (assembly GCA_025461045.1). Lineage (NCBI taxonomy): Eukaryota > Viridiplantae > Streptophyta > Magnoliopsida > Poales > Cyperaceae > Carex > Carex parvula. The sequence goes on from JAJGRW010005239.1 coordinate 18,367, forward strand.
GTCCGTGTACGATAGAAAAAACAAAAAAAAATTAGCTATTGCACACGGATATTTAACAAATGTCCGTGTATAATAGCTAAGAGAGCTACACGGACATTTAATACAAATCCGTGTGCAATAGTAATCATACACGGATATTTTAGAAAAATCCGTGTATGATAGCCATGCTGGAGGCGAAATACAACAACATGTTAGCTTATTTGTACACGGATATTTACCAAACGTCCGTGTATAATAGCTAAGAGAGCTACACGGACTTTTAATAAAAAGCCGTGTAGAAAGAGTAATCGTACACGGTTAATAAAGGGAATATCCATGTAGCTCGGTACTTGGAGAGCGACACCGGCAGGTCTTTGTACACGGTTAATTAGGGGATATCCGTGTAGAAATCATTATAATCACACACGGTTAAATATCCGTGTGTAGTTTCTGACCTATTCATACACCCTGGATTTAAACACGGCAGGAAATCCGTGTAGCTTTTCCATTAATGTCCGTGTGCAATCTCTTTTTCTGTAGTAGTGAAGTCAAACATTCAAAAAAGAATCAGCCTTTAGTCTAATGCAAATCTCTGTTGGGAGGTTGTGGGTTTGAAATTCAGATAGAGTGTTCTATGTGGATATTAAAATGAAACTTGATAGGTTTGATCTCTATCGATCTTTCGATATAAAAAAATAAAAATAAAAAATTAATATTAGTGTATTTTGAGATCACTATATAATGCAATTGTGTCGGCCATGTTTTGTTATTAGTAGAGAAAAAAGAATAACATTTGAAGTAGTTGTATATTGTTGTTTTATTTATAAAACGAAGCTGATAACAGTATCTGCGCTACAGTACACACAGTGTACCCACATAATAACTACCATAACTACTCTAACTATTTGGGGAACCACAAAAGCTCTAACCCAAATTTTTTTTTTCTGAAGTATTAATACATATGCAATAAAGTATTTATACATATGCAAGGAAGTATTTATACCTATGAGGTAAACAATTTTTACGTAAATAATTGTCTCCCAACCATATCTCCCAAACATATCCGCACCATAAATACCTATGGGGGACCACTCAATCTACATGGGGGGACTATACACGTTTTTAGAGGTGGATTGTTTTTTCTCCGTTCAATGTCGTCCATATTTCTAACGATCTGTGAGGAATTTTGCGAATCTAAAACCACGAACGTCTTCTATGCAATTTTATCTTTCAAATGAGATCCATGATGACGTACTTTCAGTCTCATCGTCACATAAGTATTTACACATCGACATGCAAATATTTATTCCTATACTTACAAATATTATTTACATATGACACTAGATGACGTCTGAAAGTATTAATATCAAGTACTGCAAGTATTTATACCTCTGCACTAAAGTATTTATACTTATGTGGTCAACTATTTTTGTTAGAGGAGGTTGACGCGGGGATGATTGGGTAAGGTTGATGTGGTGATACGGGGTCCGCACTACTTCATTAGAGGAAGGTTGATATGGAGAGGATTGGGGGACTGAAAAAGGGATGATCATAACAAGTTACGCATCAAAGTATTAATATCTTATTTTTCAAGTATTAATATCTTATCTTGCAAGTATTTTTATATACGAAGATTGACACGATTTATATTTGTGAAGGTTGATGCGGGGACGAGTGCATGGACTGTGAAAGGGGGACCATATAATTAGTGGGATCATAAAATGAAGGGTGTTGCTGAAATTTAAGAATAATAATTAGTGGAGAACATATAATATCTTTTTAGAATAATAATTAGTGGGGACCATAATACATTATTCCTCTAAATGCGGACACTGTAGCGTGGGTACAGTGCGGGTACTGAAATAATTATTGTTTATAAAAAAGAATTCAACTACAGCATGTGCCCAACCAAGAGCCATCATGGTTGATCCATAATTTTCGGTAATTTTCCATTATCAACTGCTAATTAATATCAAACGGCTCAGACGTTGACTTTTATGGACAATTTTTTGCACGTCGAATTATACAATATATGTGAAATGAGTTGTTACACGAACTATATTTGGAAGAAAAAAACAGATCAGCTGCATCAATCCTGTTTGAAATGATCAACAGAATATCTCCTATATATGTTTCTCTCACATTGGCAAATTGTTTGAAATTAAAAAAATGATATCTCACATTGACACGAAATATCACATTGTACGTACGGCGAATTCTTTTATTCTTAAAAATAATTTAATATTTAAAACTTAATTTGTATTTTATTGATATTTGTGAAGAATAAATCTTATATGAATTTATATTACACTGTTATTATTATTACCGGATAATGAAATGACAACAATTAAAAAATAAATAATAATAACATAATATAATTATTTTATTATTATTTGCAAATAGCTAGACTATCAAAACTCATTCATTTCACACATACAATCACATTTATAATATAAAAATAAAAATGCAAATGTGCAATCAATTCCATCTAAATTTTTTTTTTATCAAAACAAGAAAATTCAAAAACATTAATATCTTTTTTGTTTAGTTCTTTAACTAAAAGACAAGACAAACAAATATAAGTAAATTTAAAATCATACTAAAAACAAGAGGCATACATTTTCATCATTATTTGCAATAAGTACATCACTAATTATTATTTGTCTTAGCAAATGTTAGGTATAAATTAAAGCGAGCTTCTACTGCCGTTGGACTTAATTAGTGTTAATCAAGAACCCTTCTCGCTGTGCTAAATGCATACTCTGATAGAATCGTCGAGATGGGAGTACCTAGAACATCTCATACTAAACTAGACAGAGCTTAATACTTTGAAGCATTACACTTCCATAACATTAAAGATGTCGAAGCAATCATCAACCGTGCCTGGAATGTTACGTTCTTGTAGATACACATCTTGCTCTGATTTCTTGGGTTTGCTGGTAAGAGATTTCTGAACATGCATTATAAGACCATGTTTTTTTGTGTATTTTGACGACCTTTGTGACTCATTTTGGTGTTTTGATAATTAATAATTCTTCTGCAAGAATAATTTTCAGGAATAAGTTTGTGGAGTGATAATTCAAGAGTAAAAACTGTTTAAATCTTCTCTGTTTGAAGAGTTGCTAAAATAAATAGAACTAGAATTACTTGTGAATCATTCTATGAGTATAGAAGATTGTAACTCTTACATAGTCTAAGAAATAAGAATGATGTTGTATTAGTTTCTCATGACTATGATATTAATCTAATGTTATCTCAGACTTGCAAATCTTTTATTGATTTTATTGTAATATGTATATGAATATAAGAAAGCAATATTGTCTTGGCATCCTTTAATTTGTTAGAGCGCAAGAAACTTCTATTGTTTTTTCTTAGAAAAAGACGAAGGGGGGTAAAATAAATTTGAAGTTGTATATATGGTTTTATTTATAAAAATGTCAACTATACAGCATGTGCTCACCCATGAATTATGATCCATAGTTCTCGGGAACTCATCATGTTTGATAGCGTAAACAGAAAAAAATTATTATATATAATAATAATGATAATAATAAACATAATAATAATAATAATAATAATAATAATAATAATAATAATAATAACAATAATAATAGTAATAGCTGGGCCGACTATGAGATAATTCATCAGGAATCTTTCATGATCCGCGACGGTAAAAAGTGACTATTGCTGAGATATCAATAGGAGTATCCGCGACCATACCGACAGTAAAAATCACTTTTTCCCTTACGGATAGTAACTGATTCTTGTATATATATCAGACTATGAGATACCTTTCATTGTTAGGCTAACTTAAACTTCATTCACATTTTACTATATATGTCAAGTAGAACTTGTGTTAATAAATAATACTATTTTCTATTTTGACCAACTTGTGTTATTAAATATTTTATTCTAAATATTAATGCCATTTGACTAACGGTAGCGTTTAAAGATAGCTAATTAAAGATTGAAACGTAGCGTTTAAGTCCAGATAAAAATTGTTACAAACGAAGCATTTAGTGGAAATCAGATCAAGTGGACAAGAGACGACTACAGATTGTCTGCATTGCTCTCTGTCTAGCAAGCTGTGTAGATTCAACTATTACACCCCGATCCAGTAGTCAACGGATCCAAAGTCTAATTAGGAGCAAGTAAATCTTATGAAATAAAAATTAGTGTGTTTATTTTTGTATTTTATAATTTTTATAATAAATATATTTTATATAAAATATAATTATACTATTGTAATTTATTCAGCGCTTTAAATCACAATTTTTGAGTTTCTACTGTAAAAGTCGGAAAAGATTCCATATATTTTTTTTCATTTGTCTTCTCACAAAAGACAAGAAGGTAGAGCAACATTTAACCGATATTTTTATTAAAACCCCCAAAAAAAACAAATTATCAAATCTGCTCCCACTTCAAAATTATAATTATTTCTATCCTAACCGCCCGTGGACTGGGCGGTCCACTTTTCCCACCAGACCGCCAGCAGCCGGGCGGTCCACTTTTCAAATCTGACCGCCCAGGTGATGGGCGGTCCACTATGAATTTTTTTTTTTTATAAGGTTTTATGTTTTAATTTGTTTGAATGTTTTATATTAATTGTTGTAATGATTTGTTTGAATATTTTTATATTAAATTGTTGTAATGATTTTTGAATGTTTTATATTAAATTGTTGTAATGATTTGTTTGAATGTTTTATATTAAATTGTTGTAATGAGTTTTGAATGTTTTATATTAAATTGTTGTAATGATTTGTTTGAATGTTTTATATTAAATTGTTGTAATGATTTTTTGAATGTTTTATATTAAATTGTTGTAATGATTTGTTTGAATGTTTTATATTAAATTGTATGATATATATTTATTATTTGTTGACGATTATATTTTTATAATTGACGATTATTTTTATATGTTATGTAATTGTGTAGTTTTAATATAATTGATTAGTTTTATATTAAGTTTGTTAATGTTTAAATGTTCTAAATGGTAATCTAAATAGTAAGTCTAAACAATAAAAGTAGGTAATCTAAATGGTAAGTCTAAACATGAAACATAACAGTCCAAACATGAAATATAATAATCCAAACTAAAATACTAGAAACCTATCAAACTGAAATACTAGAAACCAATCAAACTAAAAAAAATATAAAAACCCTAACGGCGACGACGAGGGCGAGGTCCGGAGAGGTCCAACCTAGTAGGTGCATGGCGCTCTCTCTGCGACGGCGGACGCCTCTGGTGAACCTCATCCACCTGCATGTCATCGTGTACGTCCTCACGCGCCCATGGGTCCGCCCCCAGGTGTAATGCATGCTCCCCATGGATCCCCGCCTGTGTACGCAACACCCACGGATCGGCCTCCCAAGTAGGAGGATACGTGGCCGGAGGCGGTGTGCCAAATATAGCAGCGGCAAAGCCATCTGCAGTCTGTGCCCCACTCCCACTGGCCTCGCCGTCGTGCTGTCTGGGCTCCATATACTGCGGTCGGTGGGAGCTAGCTGGCTCCCATCCGCCCTCATCTGGAGCTAGGTCATCCAAAGAGAAAACGGCGGCGGCGGCGGAGGCAGCTCTCTCGGCGGCGGCGGCGGCGGCGGCAGCTTCATCCTGCATGTAAACAATGTTAAATTAAAGACATAGAAGTAACGAGTAAATTAATTAAATAATGAACTTTTGCTACCTCGGTATGCTGCACGGGAACTCCATGCTCGTTGTAGTACGCGTTCCACGCGTTGTTGTTCAACACCCATTGGTGGATCGCCCAACCCGAGTCATCATCTGCAGAAATGAAGATAAATTAATAATAATGATCTTTTGGAGAGACACTTAATAATGATCATTTGTATGACATATTATTACCTGCAGGAGGTGGCGGCATCTCCGCAGCGTAGATAGGGGCTCCAGGCTGCTCCGGATCTGGTGGTGGGGCCTTTATCTCGCGCCAATTGATGTCCTCCCCGGCATCGTGCAACATACCAACGAGGCGCCCGTCCCAGCCAGAGTCCTCAACGATCGGTGCACTGTGTTGGAGCATTTGACATCCTATCGCTCTCCAACTTCTTCTCGCCATGCACACCAAGCTGTGTGCCACTCCTCTAATAGCGGTCAAAATCTGCACACAATGTATTTTCATTATTATTATTAGAAGATGAATAAATAACTACAATTTTTTAAGCATGTCAGTTTCATTTAAACATACCGAACGAGCATGGATCGGACCGAAAGGCAAGTAAGTCCTAGATCCGTCACCCTCACCCGTGAGTCTCCGTCGAAGAGCATCACCATAGTCCCCCTGTAGATAAACCGTCGGCATGCCCATCTCTGGTACCAGACTAAATACCGCAATCTCCAAGGCCCGACCGGCATAGGGGCATCTGGAGCTGGAGGCGGGGTCCATAAGTGAAACTGGAGTGATGCAGCACGCTGGTAATGCTCCCAGAAACGCGTGCTCCAGTCGACTTTGGGCTTGTTGTGTTTAGTGCTGCAATATAAATTAATTAGTAACGTGTATGGCTGAGCAAGTAATAAAATAGGGAAACAATAAGGCAGTGGGTAGTTACCTGTGCAGCTGGGTGGTCCGCTGCTCGCCCAACTCTGGAAAATCAGGGACATAGGCATCCAAGCCAAACTGACGGGGCACTCGATCAGGATAGTGATACTCAACTATCCAGAAGCATACGCACGGCCCCCGATAAAACGAGAGAGGTCTCTGCTCTAATGTCAGCGGGCACAGAAGGCCCCGATCGTAGAACACACGATAGGGGTACCAGGTGACGCTCGCCTCGTGAAGCATCTGGAGCTGGCCCCGGACATACGAAATCCCCACGGTCCTCCCTCTGCCCGTGTCCTCGTACGTGAGGGGAGTACTCCATATGGCACCGTACCCCGGACGTCTCTCGGGGTCATCTCCCATCCATAGCCCCTCCTGAGCTGGAGGAACAGGCCGACACACCGGTAGATGTGACCAGGACCACTGCTGGAGTAGAAGAAGTGGTCCGGTAATCTGCCTGTTCGTCGCCTAAATTTTGGACATGCGATGCATTCTGGTAAATATGGAACCATAATATATGTAATAAAAAAATTAAAATATTTGTACAAACTTACCAGACAAGCATGACACAAGCCCCGGTATAAGTGAGCGAGCACGGCTCCACCCCAATTCCACCTCGACGGCCGCTGAATATCCCTCAGTAGAGAAAGGAACATAATCGGGACTGCGTCACCGCTGGAATCGACAAACATGACGCTGCCACATAAATCCAAGACAAACGCCCTCACGTACCTGCAATATAAATTAGAAACATAAATAACTACATTTTTTGTTCAATCCATAACATATTTTAATTTGCAACTGTTTGTGATTACCTCAGAACAGCCTGCTCGTCACGTGTCTGGGGGGTGATCCTACGCCGGTGGAAGTATCTGCGGAGCGCCGCAAGACTGATGCAGTACTGTGAATACCGGTACTCCTCCTCCTCCTCTCCTTTCTTCTTCTTCTTCTTCTTTTGCAAGTCCGACGGAGCGGCCCCAGCAGCTCCGGTATCATGTGCATCAGGTCTGGATGGTCTGAGACACCACCGATGGGGTCGCCGTCTATCCGTAAACCCCACAAGGCGCTGACATCACCTAGTGTGACTGTCATCTCCCCAACCGGAAGGTGAAATGTATGCGTCTCCGGTCGCCATCTCTCCACTAGACCGCAAACGAGGGCCTGATCAATATCACAGTGAGGCATGATGGCCAACTGATACAACCCCAGACGAAGGATGCACTGCTCCATCAATGGGTGACGGACGTATGGTATCTCGGGGGTGCGATGCCTCACTGTCATCATCGTCGTGTCCTGCATTTTACAATTATTTCAATATAAACGTCTAATTAAATAATGCTATTTAAATTAGGAATACAAAACCAACGTACCTCCATAGATGCAAGTGAGACACAGTGCCTGACATGTGGGATCCACAGAAGAGGACTAAACGTGTCAGGATGGTGAGGGGGATAATCTCCAAAGGGAGCATCTACACCGGACGACTCTGCACCGGATGCCTCTGCACCGGATGCCTCTGCACCGGATGCCTCTGCACCGGATGACTCTGCACTGGATGCCGCTGCACCGGATGCCTCAGCATCGTGATCATGTGAACTCTCCCCCGTCTCCAGAGGGGCATCCCATGCACGTCCCCGTCTAGTTCTGACCATACTACATTTCAATAAACAGAAGATTTATCTTACAAATCCTGATTTATAACCCTAACTTATAAACTCTAATTATGTCAACCCTAAAACTCTAATTTAGGAATTCAACCCTAATCTAACAATTCAACCCTAAACCCTAATTTGATTCCTAAACCCTAATTTAAAACCCCTAAATTCTAATTTAAACCCCTAAATCCTAAATTACAATTCAACCCTAAACCCTAATTTAACAATTCAACCCTAATTTAAACAATTCAATCATAAACCCTAATTAACAATTCACCATAATTTAACAATTAATCGCGACAGAAAATCAACAACCCGCACATGAGAATTAACAATTCAACCCTAATGTTATAAACTTCAGTTTGTCAA
>JAJGRW010005240.1:0-19811 GCA_025461045.1 Carex parvula
ACTTCTCCTTTTCACTTTATCGGGTGAAAAGTGACCCAAAACAGGGAATTTTAGCAGTACTATTCTGGTATGCCAGTTAAAGGCTTGCTAACAATATTAAACATTGAATTTATTTTGACAAAAATTATATTGAATAAAGGTTATCTTCAGATGAATAATGTACATGTGGTAGACATGGCTTCCAGTAAATTATGGACTTTGAGCATCTTCCTTCATGAGAAAATAGAAATTATCTGTGTTAATCAATGATAAAATGAAATAGCTACTTTTTAAAATAAAAATATAATGTAAAGTTTCCTTCTAATTTTCTCTTGGATATACAGCAATCGAGACAACACTCTGGTCGATTGAATGGGGCATAGCCGAGCTAGTCAACCACCCAGAAATCCAAAAGAAGGTCCTAAAGGAGATGGAAGCCGTGCTAGGCCCCGGCGTGCCAGTGACTGAGCCAGACCTACCAAGGCTTCCCTACCTGCAAGCCATTGTCAAGGAGACACTGCGTCTACGCATGGCCATTCCTCTCCTTGTGCCCCACATGAACCTTTCTGATGAGAAGCTCCGGGGCTTTGATATTCCTGCAGAGAGCAAAATCCTCGTCAATGCCTGGTTTCGCCAATGACCCGGAGAAATGGAAGAACCCTGATGAGTTCCGCCCTGAACGTTTCCTTGAGGAGGAGGCCAAGGTGGAGGCTAACGGCAATGATTTCAGGTACACTATAAATGTTAACTTAAAAGATGTAGTCTTGATGCAATAGTACTCTTTTGTATAAAGATAAAGTTGAGCTGCATTCTCTGGAATAATTTAAAATATTCTAACAAAATGCTTCTCAATGTTGCAGATTTATCCCGTTTGGTGTTGGCCGGCGCAGCTGCCCTGGGATTATTTTGGCATTGCCTATCATAGGCATCACACTCGGGAGGTTGGTGCAAGCTTTTGAATTGCAGCCGCCGCCCGGGCAGAAGAAGATAGACACCACTGAGAAGCCTGGTCAATTTAGCAACCAAATTCGCACACATGGTACTGTCGTTTGCATGCCCAGAAATTAGCAGGAGATATCTACTTCCATCTTTGCTCCAAATTCTTGTTTTTGAGTTCCCTTTATGCTATTATTTTCTTCTTCCTACTTGTCATTTCTGTATGATTTCACGAGATGAGTTGTCAGTTTGTGTAAATTTGGTTGTACTTGTTAGTTGAGTTATTTAAAAAAAGTTAATCTGATGCTTTCTTTTATTTATTGTTAGTTATTCGTTTGATGATGATGATGATGAAACTAAAAATAATATTTGTGATATATATACTTCTGCGCTGATAATGTTGTGAAACTTGATGATTTATGAAGAATGCACAGCACTTCATTCATTATTTCATACTAAATTAGTGACATTAAAAACATAATCTGCTTTAAAAACATTCATCACGTCTTGCCATTGTTTGCGCAGCTTTACTTCTTCCGGGCCACACTTTGATCAAAGTCAACAGAATAGAAGAAGCAAATCAGCAGAGCTGATGACAAAGCAAGGGCACAGGACCAAACAGCCAAATAAAAACTGGTCCAGTCGAGTATAGAACACGGCTTCCCCACGATGCACAAAACCCATCCTCTCTTGAGCAATCTCTCAGCCGATAATGTTGAATGTCTCACCAGGACACAATTGATCAAAATTTGCCTCTATTATAGAACCTATTGCTATTGAACTGAAGAAGGAAATGGTAAGCAAGAGGAAGGAGGCAATTGCGAATTTTACGAGGATGATCTGGTCGCCTTGGGAGCCGAAGATTCGATGCTCTGAAAGATAATTTGAGCGGTACGCATTGTTGGTCAGAGCAGCGAGGTCCAGTGGTTATAGGATGGAGACTGTTGCCGATAGGATAGAGCCATAAGAGGATCCGCAAGCTCTGTACTCCGAGCATGTCTTTTCTTCTTGTTCTCCTGTGTGGTTACAAAACAGCAATTTACCATTGTCATGTCTAATGAATCAACAAATAAATGTACCACTGCCTAACTGGAGCTGTATTTTCATTCTTTTCATATTTCTAACCTACTAGTTGTCAATATGACTGAAACACATAGTTGGAACACCCCATGATTGCTAGGATGTATATTCCTTATGGTTTAGTTTTTCTACTTTTACACAATGGTTTAAATTTACATCATAAACCAAGGAAATAAGACTTGGTATTTGTTCACTGGTATAGTTGGTTCAGTAGCATGGTAGTCGTAGTACCAGTATGCACAATTTAAAGAAGCACTGGCAGTTTCGGACAGTAATTTAAGATCCTTGCAGATCAAAGTTCGTAAACTTTTTAATTGATAAAAGTAGGTATTGGAGCTCAAACTAAATTTACATATCCAAGATTCTTTCTAATATATGTAATGTTACATAGATATGTATGTAGAGGGACATGTACTCTGAAGTAATTTTTGAAGCTAAGTACTCTGGGACAACAAAACAAAGGACTAACATAATTAGTACTTCTTCAGTTTGAAATCATGCAATATAATTTAAGTCAGCTGGAGATTTAAGTACATATATATCTAACCTTAAGAACGCTTTCAATCCAGATTTCTTTTAAGCCGCGAGTTGTTGCTATGTACCTTTTCTTGATGCATTTCCATCGGAAAACATGGTACATGGCCATGAGACAGACTGTTGTGGGAACAAGTACTAGGTCTAGAGAATACCTGCTTATTCCATCTATAAAATTATTTCAACGAAATGCAATGAACAATGAATAATTGAACCAGAGAACACTATTTTATAGTCTACAATTAAGTAATGGGATCATATGCATGCGCTAGTGGAAGTTAGGTACTGCAATTGTGAACCACGTTGGCTAAATTGTTTTGACTCCTCTCCAACTGGTACAAACTGCAGACATCCTTTTTTCGTACCCATTTTAAATTATTTATTACTTATTAACAAAAGAGCAGCCATTTTTAATTTGGAGGATTTTGTTGTATGGCGCATGATCAGGTATTATATTAGTTTCATGCGCGCCAGATCTTTTCTACTGCTCCACAGGATGCAATAATTAATGCAAACTCATCTTGATAAAACATTAATTAATTGCTGTAGTGCTTTCATCATCGTTGCGCAGGCTAGCTTCTTTGCAACCCCAAGAAGCACTAATGACAGCAACGTGCATGCGCTGAGATTCAAACAAGTTGAAAGTTTGTCACCTGAATAAAAATAGCAAAGATATATGTATAGTCGTACTCTTTAATTGATAGGAATTTTGATTCTTTAACACCTTGTTTGGATGGAGAGTAGAGGAAGGGAGGGAATGGAAAGAAAAGAAAACTTTCCATCGAATCGTGTTTGGTTCATAAAATTATGTCGGAGGTGAAGGTATAGGAGGTGAAAGGTTTAACCTTGTATCATTATAATCAATAGAATTGGTTTTCCTCTCGATTTGGGGTGTAACGGATGGAAATAAATTTTGTTGAAAATATTTTTAGAAAAAATAGTACAAATGCTCAACTCTATATCTTACCTATATAATTCTCATACAAGTTTTTTTGTCACAAACCTATAACAACCACCGAATTTCTCATTAACCTTCTAAATTTTAATCAACCAAACAAGAAATAAGACAGAAGAGAAAGTTAAATTTATTTTCTCTCATTAATCATCCAAATACGAAAAGGTTAAATATATTAATCTTCCTTTCTATTCCATTCCATTTTCTTCTATTCTTCACCTCCCCTTCCTTCCTCTACTCTTCATCCAAACAAGGTGTAAGCGGCATACTCAAAGGATTGAATAACAGTTTTCTTTCTTTCTAATTAATAAACTAAGAATGTTGCTGTGCCTCATGCTGTCATGCGAGTCCGAATCTGCTGCGATTCCGAGGCAGATCGCAGGACCCTGCGATCCCGAGATCAACGGTTCAAATTTTCTCGAGCGCGGATCTCAGAAACGTTTTAAAAAGTAATTTTCACGCACGCATCTCAATAAAACCAACAGTTGAGATGGGATCGCAGGTTCCTGCGATCTACCCTCGGAATCGCAGCAGATTTATTTTCGCTGTCATGCAATTCCAAGAGATTCCCTTTTACGGCCCGTCTGGCCCGTCTCAATCCTTGTTACTTTAATTGGGCCGGATTTCCCATGCCGAAATAAGCGTTTTGCGGAGTGTAGAGAACCTTTCAGAGTGGCAATTCTCATGCCCAGCCTTTTGTTTCATATAACATTCAGCTTTTCACATAAAATTTCTAACATTTAAATTTCCTTCTTTGATATAATATTTACTAGAATGATATAACATTACTTATAAATATAGTATGAAATTCCGATCTTCAACTTTACCTTCGCAATTTTAATAACTTATTTAGTTTGTATTAAAATTGTTACAGCAACTGATATCTTTACTGCACTAATAAGCAGGGGCGGAGCCATGTTTTTTTAACTATGGAAAGTTATATTATAAAAAATTCTACGGATAATGGAAGCCAATTGTACGGTACCATAATATTTTACTCTAAATTATATAAAAAATCATAATAAATACAAAAAAATTAAAAATTAAATGGAGATCAATTAATCCTCATTCTCTCTTCTTAAGTCCGCCCTTGCGGTTGTGTAATAATATGTTTATCAACTATTCTTAAATTATAATGTGCGTAAAAAACATTTGTGTGTAAAAAAGAACTTATTTTCAAATATATCGTTTTAATAACATAATCAAAGATAATATGAAAAAAAAAATTAAATATTAAAATTTGACCTTTCTAATAACTAGTCTATTAGGTTGGATTCTAATAAATAAGAAATTTGCCTGGGATGATAAAAATTAATGTGTAACATTGGGAAGAAAGAAAAAAATAATTTACAATATCAATTCTCAAGTCTCAACTATTGTTTTCCAATAATAATTTTTTCGGATTCAATTAAATTAATTGAAAAATTAACTTGGAAACTAAATTCTTCTCCACTATAAGGCCTCCATGGCCTGAAAAGTTCTTGTATTGTTTCAACATATTCTACTCAAACAAGATATTTGAAATAGATAAAAAAAAGGCAACGAAATTGGGAACAACAATTGCAAAGAACCATAATATATAACAAGAAAGCAAATTGAGGACCCAAATTCTAATTTATTATATTGCTGCCTTTCCTTTATCCTGAACTTTTGAACTTGCTGATTCCTGCAAATGCAATTAATTATAAATAAATAAATAAGTATATTGTATTACGATAAATATCATTAGGAAAATTATATTATCTGAATTGAACTTGCCTCTGACTGGGTTCCTCTGCTTTTCTTCTCTTCTTCTTTTTGTCTCAGCGTTTTAACCAAACAAACACCCTGGTTTCATTAGTAAAATAACGATAATGCCTGAGCAATTAATTTATGAAATGATGTCTCAATTAATAATTTTTGAAATATTTTAACATATGCTAGAAAGATGAACTCAGCAACAATTAATTACCTCTGACAATTCTCTGCCCTTCTTTTCTTCTTCCTTCATTCTCAGTGATTGAACAGGATGAACCCTCTGCCAAGCATTTATTTTTCCCAATAAACAATAAATAATCAATAAATGCAGCACAGATAACAAGTGCAAATCACAAACTAATTACTAACCATAGATGAAGTTCTGAGATCCTTGAGCAAAATGAATTTATAAATCTCTAGCTCTATGCTGTTCTGCTCCTCAGCTCTCCTTTCCATCTCTTTCATGGCCCTCTCCAGTACCAAATCCCTCTCTCTGAGCATCTCCTCTGTTTTCTCTCTCTCCAGTCTGAGCCTCTCCCTCCTTTTTCTCACAATCTCCAGCTCCTCCGCTAAAGACGCTTCCTTCAGCTCATCATCTTGCTTCTCCTTCTTCACGTTTTCTTCACATACAGTGGGTTGAATCAGATGGCTCTCCTTGCTCGCATTATCTTGGATCAAAGGTTGGGTTGTAGTTTTCTGATTGACCTTTTTTAGTTTCTTAGGTGGATTTTCTAGCGACGGTATAGAGTTCAAATTCTTAGGCTGTAGGGGTCTTCGGATTTGAGTCTCCATTAGAGAGAGAGATAGAGAGAGAGAGAAGGAGGGATTAACTTTGAATTTGAAGCGTCAGACAGGTAACGGCTACTTGAAAAAAGTATCTTCTTTCCTTTCTTAAAAATGATGAAAAAAAAAAGGAAGAGAAGGAGAAGTTGGTTCTCAGCTGAACTTACGGTTTTAGCCTTGATAACACATGGGGTACTAAATATGTAATTACACATGGTGTACATTAAATGCGTACACCCATTGCTACAAAGTGTGGGCCCGGTTTGAAACGTTTGAAGAATATTGTGTGATCCACAGATGGGAACTTCTGTGGGGTACGCAGAAGAAATGGGCAGATTTGGAACATAGTGTGGTTTTTTAGGAGATGCTTCGGTGTAATAATTTGACTTCTTCTGCTTGGGGGCACTATAGAATTTGAATTCATTCAAGTTTTATGTTGTCATGTCATAATTCCCATCTGAAACCAAACAACCTTTTTGACTTCATTTATGATTTTGCATGAGGAGATTTGCGGTAACAATGGGCCGGGTTTTGAGCCGACATTTTTATTAATATCCAAAGTTTAATACAAATTATTATTTATGTCCAGAATCCGAGCCTATTTCGAAAAATATCCAAGCCTGTCATTTTCTGGCAGGCTTACTCGTTTTATTTTTAGAGACACTACGAAGAGCAAAATAATGAAATCTAACACTGAAAATTTGAATTTTTTGTTTAAATTATTTGTTATATTACTTCTTTTGATATATAATTAGCATATTTATACTAAATACGCTACATTACTTGAAATTATGTTGAATTACACTAAATTACAATAACTTCGCTAATTACGCTAAACTACGCTAAAGTAGACCGATTCTGTGCCATCTTTCATGAATCATAAAAAATAGTAAAAATTGATATTCTATAAGTTAAATATGTAACTAATTTACTGAGCTACTTGGATTGAATAATAGAAATGAAAATCTTAATCAGAAACTTCAACTCAAGTTTTGAGGCTCTTCCCTTTGTTTTTTGGCAATTTTGAATTTTGGAATCCGGCATCGTGGGCACGGACGCATGCGCATTTTCGCAAGCTTTCCGAAAAGTGGTCATTTGCTGAATCGGACACTCGAGCGTCGTTTTATGACCGTTTGAAGTTTCACCGTCGTATTTCGCCTTTTCAGTGAAGATATCGTCCCTATTCATATGTAATTTAGCGTAATTTACCGTATTTTAACGTAATGTAATGTAATTTAGTGTAATTTAACTTAATATAGTGTAATTCAACATAATTTCAAGTAATGTAGCGTATTTTAGTATAAATATGCTAATTATATATCAAAAGAAGTAATCTATCAAATAATTTAAACAAAAAAATTTAATTTTTCAGTGTTAGATTTCATTATTTTGCTCTTCGTAGTGTCTCTAAAATAAAAAAAACGAGTAAGCCGGCCAGAAAATGGCCGGCTTACTCCTACCCCTAAGCCGGCCATTTTCTGGCCAGCTGGGTATTTTTCGAAATAGGCTCGGATTCTGAGCATAAATAATAATTTGTATTAAACTTTGGTTATTAATAAAAATGTCGGGGTTTTGAGGATATAAGTGGACCCGCTTGGATTAATTTTGTTCAGCTTAATGAATTATTTTTAAAGAAGGACCAGTTTGCCCTTTTGGGTCACTCAAGTTCAAGGCCGTTTAATGCAGAAGGTAAAACTTTTTAGAAATAAAAATAAATCTGTGCATCAGCAAATTGACGCACAATTTAAGCTTTTGAAAAAAAAAAAAAGCCTTCTTATCAAAATTCCATTTTTCAAGAATCAGCTTTTGAATTTTAATTTGATAATTAAAGATAATATTATTTGTATGAGTGGTCGACTGGTCGCAGATTTAAAATTTAGATAATATTTTTATGAATATTTAAGAATAAAAAAATTGTTTCGTCTTTTTTTAAAAATTGTTAGATGATTATGTACGAATCTTTGAATCTTTATATGAAAGACGAAATCAACCTCCAATTTAAAAAAAAAAATTCAATTTCTCAAATTCTCACGAAAGGGGCGATGCAATATTCGCCGTCAAAATTCTCATATAGCCTTCACGAGCAAATAAGAAATCGGCATGTACTCTCTGGTCATGTTTGGTTGTGGATTAACTTTAATCCGAATTAAATTGCTTACTTCAAGTTAAGGTGGAGTAAGTTAATCATGTTTGGTTAGGTCATGCCACTTAAGCAATGAATTAAGTTACTCTTGTTTGGTTGGAGGAAGCTACTTAAGTCATGGCTTAAATTGTTATTTCATCTTTATTTTTAATTAGATAACTTCTAAAATAAAATGTATAGCTAAAGCACAGTGAACTGGTACATTTAGTGAAAACATTTTTTTTAAGAAAAATAGAGATCAAGGCTCTACTTATATATTGAAATCAAAGTTTTACAAAACCTAGAAATATCGTCTAATCGTATCTAATGAAGAGAAAATAAAATAAAAATAGAACTAGTGTATGACAGTGGGTCCTACAACCTCCACCTAAAAAGGTGGAGTAACTTTCTTCATATTATTTCAAACCTTACTCTGACTTATTCCATCAATTTTACTTCTTGTTTGGTGAATTAAGTGCCGATCTAGATATAGGAAGTCTATTTTGAGATTTGTGTCAGATTAAACTAACGACTCATATCTCATTCTACCAAGTCAGGTATTGCACTGGATCTGAATTTATGTGGTTCAGGATGTAGGCAAAATGATATATAATATAATACATGGTATAAAAATAACATATGCTAATAATTCTTAGATTAAAGAGCAACAAATCGTTTTTTTTTATTGAAATAAGTAATTATTCTTAAAATTAGCATTTACATATCGTCTAACATATATCAGCTTTATATTCCGCAAACGAAGAAAACTAAAGTACCTTCACTGTCACATATAAAATAGAAGTAAAATTATCGAATTACACATTTTTCTTATTAATTCAATAATTAACATAGTAAATGATAATGATTATATCTTTTTTATTCAAAATTACTAGATGTACTTGTTTCAAGTAATTATCTATTTTGTTTAAACTTGTCAAACAAAAGTTATTGATAATTTTAATATGGAATTTTATTTCACATGTTAGTCGGTAGGTGTTACTTTCTTTTTAGTTCAATATTTATTCACTGCCCTCCTTATACGCATGGGTTGAATTTTTATTTTTACCGTGAGACCCGCAATCTTCCGATATTTTTATTAATATCCAAAAGAAATATGAAATTTCTAAATCTACACCTGATTTGCAAAAAAATTCAGAATATGTCCAATTCGAAAAATAATCCCCCGGATCCAGGGCCAATCTCCGCAAATAATCTCCCAGATCCAAGGTTTCTCTTTCTGGTAGATTATTTATCGGAAACACCATTTCCGGTAAATAATTATGCGGAAACAGGGCAGACTTTTATAAATAGGTGTTGTTCTCTCTCACAATCCATTCTGAAGAGAAGAAGAGAGAAAATCGCTTATTCTGATGGAAATGGACCGAATACAAGGTTGGAGACTCGGATATCAGACTCATCATGAGACCATTGATAGAAATGCAGCAGGTATAGTGCATGATTTAATTATTTAGATATACTAATTTTATATTTTCTTTGGAACAAATTATCATTTATTTATATATGCTTTACTTGTAATGTAGAGAAAGCAACAAGACAATCAGAAACATGACCATTTTCCTCAAGAGGAGCAGCAAGAGGATCTTCTTCTGCAAGATGATCTTTTTCAAACAGACTACAACGTTGATGTTTTATATTTTTTATATTTTTCTAATTTTAATTTGCAGTGACAATTCCGCTTTTTATTTTTTGCTTTTATGTTGTTTTTCAATTTTAATTTATGGCATCTATTATAGTGTTTTAATTAATATCTTGTTTGACATCTGGAAAAATTTGACCCTCTTTATTGTACGTCTTACTTCTCATTTGACAAACATATTCGTATATTCAAACAATTACCAAATAAAACTTCACATTACTAATCAAACAATTAAAACATCTAAAAAACAATTAAAACATCTAAAAAAATAATTAAAACATATAAAAATAATTAAAACATCTAAAAAACAATTAAAACATCTAAAAAAATAATTAAAACATATAAAAATAATTAAAACATCTAAAAAACAATTAAAACATCTAAAAAAATAATTAAAACATCTACAGAAAAATGCTGGATCTGCAGAATTAATTATCGGAAAGGTAATTTTTGGATCCGAGAAATAATTTTGCAGATCGAAGACCTATTCCCGTTAAATAATTTATCGGATTAGACAAATTCCGAAATAAAAAAAAATGTAGATTTTGAAATTTAGTATTTTTTTAATATTAATAAATATTTCGGCACAAACTTGCTCCCTTATCCCGTTTGCATCAGCTGAGTCGGACAAGGTAAAGCTTGAACAAGTCAGAACGAGACTAATTAGCTCATTAATAGTTCTTTTGTAATGTCAAATTGATATCTTGATCCGTTAACAATTTTAATTAAAAGATGAAATTTTAGATTTAATATTAGCTCTTCAATTAAATATTTTTAATTATATATATTTTTGTATTTTTTTGAAAACACTAAATTTATTTAGACAAGTACTTGTTGCACATACTCTTTCTATACAAATTTATCATTTTTCTGATTGGTGATGATGTCTTTCTATTTTTTAAATATCGTTTAAGAAATTTTTGAATTGATTAATAATTGATTAATCATGTCATCATTTCTTTCTATTTTTATCTTACTTAAGAAATGTTATTTGTCATTTAATATGATATTTTATTTGAGTTTTTTTTATGAAAATATGTCAAAAAATTAAAATAATATATGTCATTTAATATGTCATTTAAAAAATATTATTTATGTGTAGATGTCATTTAGTATATTATTTAAGAAATATTATTTGTTATTTATTCTAAATTGTTTATGAAATATGTCATTTTTGTATGAGATTTCTTTTTTGTTCTCTTAAAATATGTCTCCGTTGTAACGCACAGGTACGATATTAGTACCCATTAGTCGGCAAAAGATTGTTTTTTCTTGCAACGAGGCTCATTCTCCCATAATAAACACAGATAAAAAATGTAAAAAAAAATCGAAAAAAAAATTCATCAACTTCTTGTAACGAAATAAGAAATGAACTGGGTTAGCACTAGCCGCGTTGAATTAAGTTCGAACTCATTAATAATGAGCCGAGTTAATTTCGATAATTTTTCGAACCGAGTTCAAACAAGCTACGAGCTAATATATATATATATATATATATATATATATATATATATATATATATATATATATATATATATATATATATATATATATATATATGAGGAGGGTTCAAATGCCTCCATTTTTCATGCCTCCATCATGCCTCCATATTTTAAAACTTTAATAACTTAAAATTTAAAACTTAAAAGTAAAAATAAAACTGTTGGATATGGTGTACATCATTTTATCTATACACGTGTAAAAAATTATTATATTTCAATTTTGTTTTGGTTGTCATCAAGAGCTTGTAAAAACATACTAATGTGGATAATTTCTAGATGTTGATTTTTCAACTTATTGATTCACATAAAAACAAAATCGAAATGTGATAATATTTTATGAGCACATAGATAAAATGATGTAGATCATATCCAACGGTTTTATTTTGACTTTTAAGTTATAAATTTTGAATTATTAAAGTTTTAAAATATGGAGGCATGGTGGAGGCATGAAAAATGGAGGCATTTGAACCCTCCTCTATATATATATAGTGGTTAATATCAAAACGTTTGCATCAAGGTCCTCGTGCAACCAAGTC
Organism: Carex parvula; assembly: GCA_025461045.1. Taxonomy (NCBI): domain Eukaryota; kingdom Viridiplantae; phylum Streptophyta; class Magnoliopsida; order Poales; family Cyperaceae; genus Carex; species Carex parvula. The sequence goes on from JAJGRW010005240.1 coordinate 11,822, forward strand.
GTTTTCAGATTTTTAAAATCCAAACAGTCGATCCAAACCGTGAGATGTTCAATCTATATTAAATTTGCTTGGAGACCAAATTTTACATTTTTTGAAATTTTTTACTATTTATTAAGCCACTTTGAAAATTGCTGATCCGGGTGAACACTAAAAACAGTGCAACCAAATTCTGGACCATGTGATCAGCAATTTTCAAAGTGGCTTAATAAATAGTAAAGTTCCAAAAATATAATATTTGGTCTCTAAGCAGATTTTAATATAGATTGAATATCTAATGGTTTGGATCGACTGTTTGGACTTTGAAAATCCGAAAACGACTTGGTTGCACGAGGGCCTTGGTGCAAACATTTTGATCTTAGCCAATCTCTCTCTCTCTATATATATAAGGTTGGCTAAGAACAAAATGGTAATTTCTAAGTTTTGATGCTACCAATTCGCTTGTTATGTATTTTATTATTAGTTGTTTTAACTAAAATATCTAATATGATCTGAATCGATTAAAAATCTGCTTCGATAATAGATATGAATTCGCATTTGTATCTCCCAAAGTTTATATTATGAGATATAGATCTGTATATCCTATTTGTTGCAACAAACTCACACTCTATCCATTACAATATCAGTTACAGTTTAGATTTGAATCAAATATTTAAATATTAGCTTTGTAACTATATCCATAATTTAACCTATTATATTTTTTTTAAACCATATCCTATGCAAATTAAATAGAACTGAATCAGGACCGGATAATCGAATAAAAGTAGCACCTCTCTTGAATATTAATATATTCACTTTTAAATTCTACTAGGCTTCAATCTGAATCTGATCAATATGCATGCTCCTTTTTAATTTTATGCAGAGTTTTTGGCAAGTGAAAGTGTTACCAACCGGAGATATGCGAGAAATTTAAACTGAAGAAAAGTTTATCAAAGTTTAGGTAACAGCTGCGGGTCCGGATCCCCTAAAGTAACCCAACTTTTGAGTTTTCGGTTGGGACCGTCCGATTCGATTCTGTCACTTGAGATCGTCTTGAGATTCAAATCTGTCGTCGGAATGTGTGCGCTTCACTTCGGATAGTCTCGGATCCGAATCAGACGGTTCCGATTTAAAACTAAAAAATTGAGTTACTTCACTGGATCCGAATTCACAGCTATGGGCTATATAGTACACTGGGAGAAGATATATTAAAGTAATTAATTGGGTTACACATGGGCGTTAATTTTCGATATGCCATGTTTAGGCCCATTTTATGGGCGAGCAAAACAATTTAAAAAAATGGGCCAACTAGTGTCAGCCCGTCTCGGCCTGTCTAACAGGATGGATCTTTAGAGCATCTACACGTGGTATTAGTGTATTACAAAGATGACACTTTTTTCCCAATTAATATTTTTTTGGAGATAAAAATGGAGTTCAGTTTTAATTTTTTAAATATCTATATATATAAGGAAAATTCTTCAGTCATATTTAAAAAAAAGGAGGTTTCAAATGCCTCTATTTTTTGTGTCTCTACCATGCCTCCATTTATAAAAACTTTAATAAATCAAAATTTAAAACTTAAAAGTCAAGATAAAACCGTTGGACATGATCTACATTATTTTATCTATGCACGTGTAAAAAATTATGGCATTTCAATTTTGTTTTGGTTATTATCAAGAGCTTGTAAAAAACGTACTAATTTAGATAATTTCTAGACGTTGATTTTTCAACTTATTGATTCACATAAAAACAAAATTAAAATGTGATAAAATTTTTTACGAACACAGATAAAATAACATAGATCATATCTAACAGTTTTATTTTGACTTTTTAAGTTTTAAATTTTGAGTTATTAAAGTTTTTAAAAATGGAGGCATGGTGGAGTCACAAAAATGGAGGCATTTGAACCCTCTTTCAAAATACGATCTTCCACGTAGAAGACGTTAAAGTTACTAAACTAAATTAAATGAAAGTTGGTAGGTTAGACCTCCTTTCTAGTTAAGAAATTCAATTATGTAACTTTTGTAATTTCAAATTTATTCTACAATTAAAAATAAATAAATTAGTAGTACTATTAGTTTAATAATTATTTGACTTTTCGATAATTAAAATTATAATTGTTACATCAACATTTGCAATCATGCACTTTATAAGTGAAATATAGATGTTCCTTGAAAGGTATTTTAATCTCCTTTGACCTCAATTCGTGTATGATCATCATAGGCTTGTTCTGACCTAACCCGTCTAAGATGGACAGTTCATATATTCTCGTTTCAACTCGATCAGCCAGCGCATATATGCATAACTGCACAAGGACAGAACTAAAAAAGTTTAAATTAGAGAGCCGACAAATCTAGTACAGTCTAATTTTATTACAAAGGAACCAAAAAATATTAATGCATATAAAATTTACAAAATTTAATACACAGAATTATAAATTTTCAATTTACAAGGGAGGCACCCTTATTTTTTCTATAAAAAAAAAACAAAAAATTATAGGGGAGACTGATACCTTTCCCTTCCACTAATCTGCCATGCCAGTACAACTATATACTGGGGCAGAACTAGAAAATTTAAATATGATGTTGGGGGTGGGAGCTAAAATTTAAAATGACTTATCATGGCTGGTTCTTGAATTTAAATCTTCACAATAGCATATTATAGTGAGTAAAGCTAGCGTGCACTATGCTCATCAAGAAAGTTTGGTGAGCATAACTCCAAAATTATGGAATTGACATCAAATGAAAAATTCAAACCGTTGAAACCAATCTACTTGATCACGAGTGATTCGTGTACATGCAAAATTTTAATTTTTGAATTCATTTAGTATAAAGTCAAGCGGTAAAAAAATGAAGGCTTATGAGTTATTTTAATGCATTAATTTTTCATTATTTTTTGACTATTTGAATTTGTCCTAAATGAATACGATAATTTAAAAAATTTCCATGTACATGCATCACTCGTGAAGTAGATCAATTTCAACGGTTAAATTCGTCGTTTGAAACAAATCCAATAGATTTTGTAGTTGTGCTTTCTAAAAAAGCTTGGTGAACATATATAGTGCACGCTAGCTTTACTCAATTATAATTATCTAGACTATAAACACACATGTAATAATTTATGAGAGATGCTAAACATAAAAAAATTAAAATTCAATTAAAATTTAATATATATAATTAAATTTTTTTGAAATTATAAAGGTGCTAAGCACCTCTGAATTATACATAAATCGCCCCTTTCTATGCGAAGGTCTGAAGGATGAAGGATCACATATCATATAATATTTTCAGTCTTTGTTGATAAGAAAACGAGCTCCCCCAATAAAAGAATTTCAATAGAAGCAAAGGAGTAAACTTTGTTGACAGTGACTCAGTATAAGTCGTGTCATGGTCGTATAGTTGGGCAAGAGCAACTTTTTCACTTTAATGAAAAAATCCCACGTCAGCAGGGATGCAGCAGCCAGCAAGGTAGGGTGTCTTTTTCAGCTGGTGTATATTTTACTCACAGAAATTCCTTCTTCAATTTGTAGCATGTACATTGATGTCAAAGTTTTAATATCAAAATTCAGAAGTATCGATCAAACTGTTGAGACGTGTCACAAAATAAATAGATAAAGGGTACGGTGTCCTCCATACAAATATATATATATATATATATATATATATATATATGGACGGTCATTTGATCGAATAGATATTATGTAATAAAGAAAGTTTCAAGGACTATCTGCATAATTTACTCTTTCATTACAAAGCACATAAAGGGATAAAAGTTAGCTAATCTTCCTCAATTATTTACCTTTTTTTTCTTCTTTTTCATACATATTAATTTAAGAGGAGGGTTCAAATGCCTCCATTTTTCATGCCTCCACCATGCCTCCATTTTTTAAACCTTTAATAACTCAAAATTTAAAACTTAAAAGTCAAAATAAAACCGTTGAATATGATCTACATCATTTTATCTATGTGCTCATAAAAAATTATCACATTTTGATTTTGTTTTATGTGAATCAATAAGTTGAAAAATCAACGTCTAGAAATTATCCACATTAGTACGTTTTTTACAAGCTCTTGATGACAACCAAAACAAAATTAAAATATCACAATTTTTTACATGTGTATAGATAAAATGATGTAGATCATATCCAACGGTTTTATTTGACTTTTAAGTTTTAAATTTTGAGTTATTAAAGTTTTTAAAAATGAAGACATGATGGAGGCATGAAAAATGGAGGCATTTGAACCCTCCTCATATATATAAATATATATGGACGGTCATTTGATCGAATAGATATTATGTAATAAAGAAAGTTTCAAGGACTATCTGCATAATTTACTCTTTCATTACAAAGCACATAAAGGGATAAAAGTTAGCTAATTTTCCTCAATTATTTACCTTTTTTTTCTTCTTTTTCATACATATTTAAAGATCATCATGATGCGAAGTTTCATCTACTGAACTCGTTTTCTTACAGTTCCAGTGGCAATTCCAGTTGCACCTTGAATTGAAACTCTGAATGCGCCTAGATTGCACCGACATAATACTTGCGGTGCTCGGCTCTTTGTTCAACACGACTGCGTAACCGTCATCCATATTTTCGGTGCCCTCGGAAAGTAGCTGCCAGAAGAGGCATCCGCTTGCACTTCCACCCCTCCTCGTGGAATTCAAAACAGTTTTGTACACCGTGTCTATGAACGTGTCTCTGAAAGTCTGGTTGAATCTCCCGTTCTTTGTTGAAACACCAAACTCGCCAAACACGACCGGCATGTCGAGTATGTTTTCTGCATCCTCAATGTGGGCTTGCATCCATCGCTTCACAAATTGGATGTGTGCTTCTGGCGATGCATCGGATAACCTTAATTACCATGAATATTGTACATCCATACAAGAAGTAGATTAAAACAAGAGCAAATATTCAAATGCTACCTCAAAAAGGCAAAAAAATATCCAAATATACTACAGTTGAATCATGACTCACCAGAATCTGGGTAGATGTGAACAGAAGCAAAATCGATGCCCAGCACTCGATGGTTTTAATGAAATCGGTTCCGACTTGACCAGCATATGAATTAGGGTTGACTTGTAACCGATCAGCAGTCGAGGGACCGTAGAAACCCTCCGTACCAATTGCTAGTAGGTGGATTGGTCAATCAACTTCACATAGTATGCCATTCGTGTATCCATCCCTGAATTGTTGTTATAGGCATAAGTGATCAATCAGTACAGCACGAGCTTCAGCTTTCATTAGATAGCATATATATATTGGACAATTTACATAGGGGATTGGGGGGTATCACCTCTAGGGTATATTTTATATTTTAAGAACTTATTAATTGACCCCTGTTTTAGCAAACTATCAATGCTGTTACATTAAGACATATGCATTGGAGCCTTTCGTTACAGACCATCGGACAAATTAAGGAAATGTACGCACATATATATATAAGCTTGAAACAGAATGCATAAGGAAAATGTAAGTACATACTTGCAACTTGCTGCCAGTTGAATCTGATTCGCATCGTGGTTCATTCATCAACCCATCCGAAAATTGTTGGGTCGTCTTGTAGGAAATATATTAAATGTATTCACTCTTGTGAGTATAGTCTGCTTAATAAGCCAGGTAAATTTCTCTTAGTTTCCATAGAGCCAGTACATAATTACATCTCAAGAACAAAATTACTCAAACAGAGTACTAAGAAAGAGGAGAACACATGAGTGTGTGTGTGTGTGTGGTGTGTGTGTAGATATAGTATTCTAACCTCCTATATATATATACTGAGAAAAACATGAAGTTTTACCTTGATATGACATCTGAAGTAGCTTTTGATGTTGGGTCGACAAAGAAATCATCATCATTGTTACATTTAGACCAGCATCTTTACCCCATTTTACGTATTGCTTTTTGCCACCATATGCTTCCAGTTGTTTGTCAAAGGTAACAAAAGTCTAATTTTGTAATTTCTTGCTTCATTCACCACAAAGTCCAGAGCCTAACATAAAGATTGAACAATATACTTCATTACAGACTCCTGATCTGTCTGTAAGAATAACCAATGTTTTTTTTTTTTTTTTTTGATTAAAAGGCCGAAGCCCATTTCATTGAAGAAATTTAAATTACACCAATAACCAATGTTTTAAAATACGGTTTTGTTCATGCATGCAGAAGATAGTAGAATACTGCATATACGGATTTTAATGCAAACTTATATATGCAGATTTTAAAATGAACTATTGTTGGACCCTAAATAGTTTGAGAATATGTCTAAGGAATTTACCATATTAATTATTTGGAAATTGGGTGAGAATAATACCAAAAAATCCCAATTTCTTACAAGTCACTAATCACAGACATTGATTTTGATGAAATAAAATTCATGATAAAATTCAACATTAAAAAATCCTAAAAACTCAAAAGGGGTGAATTAATAAGAATTTTTTAGACAATTCTGGGGTGCACAAAATGGGGTACCCCTAACAGAAACTCTAACCAACTCCTAGGTGTTGGCATGTAGTATTATGTGTCCACATGGATGGCAATGCCACATGTAGTATTATGCGTCCGCATATTCAAACCTGCATATATATATATATAGGAGTTGGCTACGGTGCTATGCGTAGCATAAAGGGCCTCCGTGCTACGGTTCAATATTTAAGTTTTCAAAATTCTAACGGTCGATCCGAACCGTTCAACATGATCTCCATATAAATATGTACTTGCAAACCAAATTTTACATTTTTAAAAAAAATTTACTATTTTTTTAGATAGGTAGAAAAACACTTGATCTGAATGGTACAGAATTTTCAGATCAAGTGATTTTCTACCTATCTAAAAAAATTCTAAAAAAATGTAAAATTTGTTTGCAAATACATATTTATATGGAGATCATGTTGAATGGTTCGGATCGACCGTTTGGATTTTGAAACTCAAATATTGAGCCGTAGCACGGAGGCCCTCTATGCTATGCATAGCATATTAGCAATTTATATATGTGGGTGTGTGTGTGGGTGTGTTGTGTGTGTGACAACATGACATTTTGAGCCTGACAACAGACGGCGCATACGCATATGCGGCCACATTTGAAAACACTGAGAATAAAAACATATTTGGTTATTCGAAATCTGCTTACATATTTACATATTTTAATTAGAAAATATTAAACTTACTTTAATTTTGTAAAGTATGATGCACTTGCTAATACTGTGCACATGGATAATAAATCTGCTCAAATTTACGTTTATTTATAAAAATACATCATCATGCTCTATTAATTAACATTTGTTACTAGTGATGCAAATAATATACAAAATCATTGAGAAGGATAATTGAGACTACCACACACTGAGAAACTTAATTAAATTGTCATGCCTTCATATATCATATATATGTAGACGGAGAAAATAGAAGTATATATATTATGAAGAATTATATTAATAGACATATGTTATATCTGGTGCAATATCATCTTTTGAGTAAAGTCTGATGCTATATATATTTAGTCTTTTCAATGGCTCCAAAGAACATCGAGTTATATAATTGATGACTTGGCCAATATTTTATTCTCCACCAACCCCACCTTTCATTCAATATATTAGAGCACCATCAAAATGTTATTGTCATGAAACTAGAAGCTCATCAAAATTATACTAGTTAATTGACTGTGCTTGTTTTCTGGCTTCGTCACCAAAGCTTTTGAGTGTATTACAAGTATATATAACCTTGTTATTTCCAAATGTACATGCACTATAATATTTCACCCAAGTACGCCCCAAATTTATATATATGTGTTAGTAATACACATATAAAAGTTAAATGAAACGGCGTTACGTACATACCTTAAAACATCTCATCATAGACGAAGGAGATTTCTGAAGTGCTCTCAACTCCATCATAAAAGCCCATGTCCGAACACGTTAGTCCAACAGAGGCAGCTTGTCGAAATAACACTTACCTTCTGTCTAGTGGAGGGATCAACTGCTAATACCATCAACCAATAGGATTGAACCCATTAACGTA
>JAJGRW010005241.1:0-48301 GCA_025461045.1 Carex parvula
GGCTCTCCAGGGGAAACATAGAAAGCTATTGGACCCATATATGGGAGGCTATACAACATAAACTCAATTTGGAAGGTTGCTGAACTGGCACTCAGGTGCACTGACCTACCTGATAAGAGGCCTGACATGAGACAAGTTGTAGCAGAGCTCAAAGAAAGCTTGAGTCTAGAAATGTTTAGCACTGAAACTGTTAGCGAGGCTTCTGGGGACATAAGCAGTGATTATCAAAGAAGCCCTAGTGACAATTTGGAGATGGGGCATATTGGGGGCTCCAAGCTACCAGATTATGGTCCTTCAGTAAGATATGGTTTGGTTTGGTTTGTAATTATATTTTATGAATTGGTCAATATTTTTATATGTCTGAATTTGTTCATGATTGAATCTTGATATCAATTTTTATTTGTAGTTTGCTGGATGTATATTAACTATTTGTTTGTATGTATGTTTTCATTTATTATAACATTATTTTTCACATTGTTTATATTTTCTAATATCTTGAAAGAGTTGTTGGTACGGGTTCAAAATACTGGTACGTTGGCATGTCATAACTCATAACAGATTATGGTGTTTTACACTAATCAAAATCATATTTTTTAAAATTGCACCTAATTATGGTGTATACAATAATCAAAATCCTATTTTAAGATAGCTACTCTTAATTATGATTTATACGAATTATTTATTTATAAAACAACTTTATTATTTAGGTTATTCTATTTAAAAACGAAGCAAAACAAAATTAATTAATTTAACCTATGATATAACTTAACTTCTACATTCAGTCAAACACAAATAACTTTGTGCCAATTTAGATATATCTCAATAAAACATCACCTGAAAAATAACGGATACTCCATTTTTGCACTCTACATGCTCTGCTCTGATTCAAGCTATATACTCTTCTCTTGCTCTCCTCATCTTCATATAATAACCCAAAAACATATTACTTTTTCTCTTCCACCAATTCATCATATTCCTCTCTCTCTCTCTCTCTCTCTCAAAACCTGTCTACCCCAATTCAATCTAAAATGTCCAACTTGTGGCTCTTTACTTCATCTTGAGCTTTTCAACCGGTATCTCGGAAAGTTCAGTTATTTGTGATTCTTTTACTGCAGCTTGAGCTTCAACCTCCTCTGCATCCGAATTTCAGTAACTTGTGATTTATGTAGTGCAGCTCGTGATTCTTTTAGTCCCTCGATAATTTTCTTATTTCCAGGATAAATCTTTATTGCTGCCTCATAGTCCTTCACAGATTTGGCCCACTTTTCAATCTATTTCCCCAGAAAAAAAAAAAATAACATTTTCATGATCTATTGTTTGGCACAAAGAGTATCAGTTGTTCTCCAACAATTATAGATCAGGAATTATGAACTGTGTTTTGGGTCTGTGCATGTATCTGCAATTTAATTTTTTTCCCTTGACACAAGACAGACATGTAAACATTTGGTATTATACCATTTGTTCCAGCTACAATGTTAAGATAATGATAAGCATTTTGTACGCATTGTGAACAAACATATTCACTTCTATCACTAAGCATGCTAGTATTTGCATATTATAATTAATGTGCTGATATTAATTTTTCAAATTTCACCAATTATTCTGGAATGATGTGAATTTTATGAGTAAATCACAGACCTTTTTGTCTTCTTATCTCTAATATTATGAGTAAATCACAGAATGGTATCAATAAGTCACCTTGGCATATGAGTCAGCACGTCGGACAGAGCCTTGTCGTTATCCGGCCGAATTTGAAGGACCTGATTGCAAATTTTAATGCAATTTTCCCATGACTCCAATTGCCAGTGACAAGCCGCGAGATTGTTTAGCAAGGATACATTAGACTTGGCATATTTCAACCCACCTTGTATTCCCACGTGCTTTCAAGTAATCTCCCAATCTGTAATGCTTGTTTCCCTTAATGTGGGCCGTGCATATCAGTCGCACATGTGTCTGTATGGCAGAGATTTCATCATTCAATTCGTCTATCCTGTGGGCCCTGTCTGCTGCTGCAACCGCATTCTCAAACCTGTACGTACAAGAGGTTTTATAATAATTAAGCTAAAGGGTTTAAAACAACATACTATATATAATCCAAAAAAAATAAAAATAATATAGTTTGCCTTAATTACCTTCCTTGTGCCAACTCAAGTTGCGCATTAACGGCATAAGTATGCCTCAGGCTGCATGCCGAGAAATTTGAATAAAGTTGGTAGCTTTGACTCGAGCGCAATAGCTCTCTTCATTGTTTCCTCGGCTTGCTCAAGTTTATCCATCCTAAGAAGCATCTCAGCCCTAAATACCAGTATCTGAAATTAAACAGATTTTGAGACTTATATAGAAATAAAGTCAGAAAATAATGGATTGAATCTAAAAAAATATCCTTTGTTAATTACCGGTTGAGAAGAGTCGGCTCCTTCTGCTATCATGGCATCGACTTCTCTGAGAGCGGCGATCCAGTTGTCATCTTTTCTTGCCTTTCCACTCCTTATCAGGTGGTCCTTCACTTTTGCTATTTTTGCACTTAGGTCCTTCTTGCACTCTGGACTGGCCTTAATCATGTGCAAACCTGCCATTTCAATAACTCCAAGCCTGTATTTGCAAATAATGATGGCAACAAATTAACTCAATTACTCACAAAAGAATAATTAGGAGAACCTTGATTGCATAAAAAAATGTGGAATTGGGTTGGAAGAGAACCATAAAATAATGATCCAGAGACAAGTCACAAGAAAAAAAAAATATTGCACACGAGGAAAATGTCAATTTCACTTTATTTCATCAATTTGAGGAAGGGTCAAAATTTAAAGATCAGAAATCATTGTATCAGAATAAATAAACCCAGAAGAGAAAATTACAGATGGTTACAGATATTTATTCCCAAACACCATTCAGTTTAGAGTTCCTACTAATTGAATTTGCAATCCTTGCAAAATATGACAGTAACTACATAAAGATCAAACTTTTACAAGACAAAACCACTAAAATTTTCCAGTAATTCAATTCGCCCAAAGTGTAAATCCTGTAAAGCTAAATAAATGTAAGAAAGATCAATTCTATGCACCAACAATATCAAGAATTATAAAGTTCAAATATTTGTTTACTAAATATACTGAAATTTCTCACTTCATTTTAAAAGATCAACTCGTTTAACACGGAATCCATAAACAAAGAGAAATAATGGTATCAAGAAATACAAGAGACGAGTATATATATATATTGTTCTACTTGCCTTAGATGGAACAGAGAAAGTCTATGATGAAGTCTACCATTGTTCGGATCAAGCATGTATGCTTCTTGAAAATCATTGAAAGCCTCTGCAAACCGGCCCATACAAACTAAAGTTTCAGCCCGAACAATATTCAAATATACATTTTTGGGTTTCATGTGTACCGCCTTGTCATATTCCTGCAATGCCTCTTTATACTGGCCTATGTTGAATGCATCATCCCCAGCCTGTACCGTCTCTTTGAAGACCTTACTTGTTGTGTTTATGACACTCCCATACCCGTAATCTGATCGTCTGGATCCGAAAACCTTTGTTTTGGAGGTGATTTAAACCCGGTACCCGTTCTCGGTTCTGCACCACGCGGGCGGATATTGCCCCATATGATTTTGTCACTAAAAGGACGTTTGCTTGACAGAACGGGTCTGGTTGGGGACCCGATAGGAGAAACTTGGGGGCTGGGTGAACCAGGTGGGGACCCAACTGTTGAAGCAGCGACCCAATCTTCTGATGTTGGCGCTTTGGATGAGGATTCGGATGCAGCAAAACTCTGTCGGTTGGGTGTGAACACTGTTGAAGAAGTACTTCCAAGAATTGGGAATTCGTCATCGGTTAAAGAACTACTTCCACAACTGTTGAAGAACCACATCCATGAGTTCTTGTCTGGCAAGAGGGAGTTGCGGTTCACAACTTTATCATCAGGATTAGAAGAAGAGCATTTGTTAACAACTTTTTCATCAAGGGAGATTTCACTCATATTGTTTTTGAGGCTTGTCGAGCTCAAAAACTATATCGTCAAGGCCTTGGGTGGTCCCACTCCATATCTAGAAAGAATTATTGGGACAGGTTAAAAATACTGGTGCGTTGGTCATACACAAGTCACAAGAAAAACAAAATATTGCATGCGAGAAAAATGTCAATTTCACTTTATTTCATCAATTTGGGAAAGGGTCAAAATTTAAGATCATAAATTATTGTATCAGAATAAATAAACCCAGAAGTGAAAATTACAGATGGTTGCAAATATTTATGCCCAAACACCATTCAGTATAGAGTTCCTACTATAATTGAATTTACAATCCTTCTTGTTTGTTTGTTTTTTTATCTTTGTACTTGCTTTCATAACAACTTTTTTGTTATAGATACATTAATTTGTTGCTGCCTGTCTTTTTGGTATATATATATATTACCAACATAAGTAAATCAGCTCACTTGTATATATTGAGTTTTTTTTTCTAAAGATATTATGTCCTCTATGAAAGTTTCGGCTGAAAACTGCAAGCATTGTTGCCGGATTCTCGAGCTTGGTACAACAAATTCGTTACTGAAAAAAATACAAACTTTCACAAAATTTAAAATTTTCGTTATTGGTGAATAAGCATGAAATAAAACAATTACACATATTTGATACAAGCATAATAAAAGATATATATTATGTTGTTTTCCATTTCCTGGAACAAGTGCTATTCAAGTTGTACGTCTCAGTACAAATATATAGTAGCAAGACCCGCTAATAATCCAGCAATAATCACAGCTAAGGATCTATAAATTTCTGATTAATAATGCAGCAATAATCACAGCTAAGCTGATGGAGAAGAGCAAAACAAGTACTTTCATCGGGCTTTTGTTCTATACTTGGGAGAATCATAAATGAACAACGACGAGCCATTGTAATCGGGCCAAAATTCGAAGTGAAGATATGTGATAAGACACAAAATCGCAAAAAAACTATATTCAATTATGACTACAATTTTGAGAGCCATAAAATTAGAGTAGTAAATTGCCACTAATCACCAGTAAGAGGAAGCGTATCATGCAAATGTCCTCTACAAAACAACAGTATGAAGAAGAACTATGATTGTATATCCTAGTAGTAAGAGAAATAATACTAATTTGTGTAATAGATAGAAATATAATTAGAGCTGGCTATGGCTAGGTTCAATTATATAACAATGTTAGATACTCAGTGTAAAGGTATTTTGGTCATCGAAATTTTTATTCTCACTCATATGTCCTATCTGTTAGTTTTGTGCGGAAAATAGAGAATGATGATTTGAGAATTTGTTATTGCAAATCTGAGTATTGAGTTGTACAGTGGCTGTTTTTATAGTCGGAAAAAAAGAAAAGCTAACGGTTAGAAATATTACCGTTTCCTATCTAAACTATCGGTTGCCTATAATTTCTGAAAAAGGAAAAAAGTAGAAGTAACTTTATTTTACAAATATAGTTGCTCCTTTTTTTCTAAAACAAGCCAATGATGAAATTAAATCCTAATTGGATTCTGAGGCTTGATTAGTCCCTAATCTTCTTTATTCTCAACACTCCCCCTCAAGTTAGGCGTGTAGATGTCGGTGAACCCTAACTTGCGTATATTTTCTTCGAAGGGCTTGGGATCTAATCCTTTTGTAAAGATGTCCGCCAATTGTTCTTCGCTTCGTACAAAGGGAGTTTCGATTTCTTTCGCTTGAATTTTTTCTCGAATGAAATGGCAATCCACTTCAATATGTTTAGTTCTTTCGTGAAACACGGGATTGGATGCTATATGCCTCGCCGCTTGATTGTCGCAAAACATTTTTATTGGTGCTTGAATTTTAATTCCCATATCCGCAAGAAGTTGCTTGACCCATGTCAACTCGCTTGCGGTTGATGCCATGGCACGATACTCCGCTTCGGCACTTGATCGTGCCACAACGTTTTGTTTCTTGCTCTTCCATGTGACTAAATTTCCGCCTACAAAGGTACAAAAGCCGGTTGTCGATTTTCTATCGAAGCTTCCGGCCCAATCTGCATCGGAATAGCCACATAGATCATTAGAATTATTATTTTTCATCCACACCCCTTGCGCGGGTGTTCCTTTTAAATACCTTAGAATTTTATTTATGGCTTCTAGGTGTGGTGTTCTTGGTGTATGCATAAATTTACTAATTTGGCTTACCGAAAAAGAAATATCGGGTCGTGTAACGGTAAGATATATTAATTTTCCTACAAGTCTTTGAAATTGATTTATATCATCTAACAATTCACAATCTTCGGAATTTAATTTGTATTTCCATCTATTGGTGTTGAGGCCGGCTTACATCCTAACTTTCCGGTTTCTTTTAGTAAATCTAAGGTATATTTTCTTTGAGAAATAAATAGACCCTTGTTTGAACGTGCTATTTCTATTCCTAAAAAATATTTTAAATAACCAAGATCTTTGATATCAAATTTTCTTTTTAATTGAGATTTAATCTCCTCAATTTCCTCTAAATTATTTCCGGTGATTATAATGTCATCTACATACACTAATATGATGGTAGTGTCATTTTTTTCAATTTTAACAAAAAGTGAATGATCGGCACTACTAATTTTAAAATTACAAGAAATTAAATAAGTGCTTAATTTGCCATACCAAGCTCTTGGAGATTGCTTCAATCATAAATTGATTTCTTCAATTTGCAACCTATTTCTTGATTATTTTCTTTTTCATGACCGGGTGGTAAATTCATATATACCTCTTCTTCAAGTGTTCCTTGAAGAAATGCGTTTTTGACATCCATTTGGTATAATTTCCAATTTTGGTTTACCGCAATGGAAAATAAAATCCTTACGGTGTTCATTTTGGCCACCGGTGCAAAGGTCTCATGGTAGTCTATACCGTATGTTTGGGTATAACCTTTGGCAACTAAGCGTGCCTTATACCGTTCTATAGTACCATCGCTATTGTATTTAATTTTGTACACCCATTTACAACCTACGGGTTTTTTATTTTTTGGTAATTGTATAACTTCCCAAGTTTATTTTTTTCTAAGGCTTTTAGCTCCTCTTTCATAGCTTTGCACCAAATTGGATTTTTTATAGCTTCATGGTAACTATTTGGTTCTTGTTCCTTTGAAATAGAGGTTAGAAATACTTTATGTGGAGATGAAATATTTTTATAAGAAATGAAATTTTGGATAGGATATTGTACCTTGTATGTCACAAAGTCCCGTAGCCTTGTCGAGGGTAGTGTTTGTCTTGATGACCTTCTTAATGGTGTTCCCTCCACATTTATTTCTTCCTCTTCCTCATTTTGTGAGGTTTCTTCTATCTCACCTTCATTTTCTATTGAATTTCTATTTTCTTCCGGAATATTTATTTGTGGCCATATTATATTATTTGGTGATTCTTGAATGTTGATTTCTTTATCAACATTTTTATAATAAGGCTCATTTTCTAGAAATGTTACATCTCTAGATATGTAGAATTTTTGATTAATTGGATCATAGCATTTGTAGCCCTTTTTTTGTGAGGAGTATCCCAAAAAAATGGCTTTGATAGAAGTATAATCCAATTTATCTAGTTTATTTTTGTGTACATAGCATTTGCATCCAAATACTTCTCAAATGGCCTATGTTAATTTTTCTTTGGTAAAGGATTTCCAATGGACTCTTATAATTTAAATTTGCACTAGGCAATCTATTTATTAAATACGTTGAAGTAAGAACGGCATCCGACCAAAAAATTTTTGGAACATTATTTTGAAATAAAAGTACCCTAGTCATTTCAAGAAGATGTCGATTTTTCCTTTCCGACACTTCATTTTGTTCGGGTGTATAAACACAAGTAGTTTGATGTAAAATTCCTTTTTGCTTAAAGAAACTTGAGAAATTTTGATTTACAAATTCCGTTCCATTATCGGATCTAAAAGTTTTAATTTTTGCATCAAATTGTGTTTCTATAAAATTATAGAATTCTTGAAAATATGAAAAAACTTCACTTTTATTTTTTAATAAATATAACCAAGTTGTGCGAGAAAAATCATCTATGAATAGAACAAAATATTTGTATCCATTAAACGAATTAATAGGGGCCGGTCCCCATACATCCGAATGAATTAATTCAAAAGGTTTTTCGCTCTTACAACTTGAAGAATAAAATGGTAATCTAGTGTGTTTTCCTAACTTACACACTTCACAATTACTACAATCTAATTTAGAAAAATCAAAAATACATTTTAGTATTTTATCGGAAGGATGCCCAATTCTTCTATGCCAAAGAGTTCCTAAATCTTCTTGTCTCTTGACACTAAAATTAGTTTTGTCATGATTTAAATTATAGAGTCCATTTTGTAAAACACCTTCACCAATCACCTTCTTGGTTATCCATTCCTGAAAAATCACATTCCTTGATGAAAAAATGACTTCGCAATTTAATTCATTTGTGATTTTACTAATGGATAACAAATTAGATGAGCAATTTTCAACATACAAGACATTTGGTAGTTCCTTGGAAAAAATGCTAATTGTACCTATTCCTCCAATTTTCATTTTTTCACCGTTGGCAACAATTACAAATTGTTTGGTTCTACATTCTTTAAAATTGTTCAACAGTTTTTTATTTCCTGTCATGTGGTCCGTTGCACCAGAATCTAGAATCCAATTTTGAATTTCAGAATTGTAAATTAAATTGGATGCAATACCAGAGTTCTTTTGATTTTTCTGTTGAAGCAGCATAGATAGTTGTTCCATGAGTTGCCGCATTGGATCCGATCCGAACCACTAGAGTCGGTTCGATCTAGCCCAACCCTGTCGCTGGAGACAGTCGGTTCATTTGGTTCGCTTGGACCCCCTTTCTCTCTTTGAGCTCCGAAACCCCTCTTCTCTTGGCGATTGTCCCACTTCCTTGCGCCACCAAGGTCGCCTTTCTCTCTGACTGGGCGAAGATGAGGGTGGAGAAACCAGCACCCGTCTCGGTTGTGACCGGCACGATTGCAGTGGTCGCACCGATCGGTGCTGGTAGCCCCTCTTCCCTTGCCGCCATTTCTAGGGTTTTGGAATTGGGCTTTGAAACCTTTGTTTTCTGAGATTTGGGTGTGTTGCGGATTCATTAGCAGCCTTCTCGACTCCTCTCTCTCTATTGTTGCAACAATTTCATCGAAAGATGGTAGTTCGGGTGAAAGGAGAATTTGAGAGCGAGCGGCTTCGTAGCTTGGATCAAGAGACCCCAGATAAGTAAATACTAAATCTTGATCGGCTCTTTTTTGTATTTCTTCTGGGTCTGTTGTTGGAGGGAGGTAAACCTTGAGTTCCTCCCATTTGGTGGTGATTTCGGTTACAAGCTGTGAATTTGTTTGATTTCCTCCTTGTTTGATTTGTGCGAGCTCTTGTTTGAGGCTGAAGATATGGGCAAAGTTGTGTTGCTGGCCATATCTTTTCTTTGCAGTATCCCACACCTCTTTCGATGAATTTAGATACATAAAGGCTGAGGATATTTGGGGTTCCATGGTGTTTACCAGCCATGACATGATCATGTGATCGATTGATTGCCATTCTTCAATTTTTGTGCTCTCTTCTTCGGTTGGTTCCAGTGGTTTATCTGGTTTTGGTTTTTTTCTTTTTCCAGTGACAAAGGCCATTTTGCCTCTGCCACTGAGTGCCAGCATCACTGATCTGGACCATGGGATGTAATTTTTGCTGCCAGAAAGTATAATTGCTGTCAGCTTGGTGTTGTCGGTCTGTTGTGACATTTTCTGGTTTTTTCTGTTGATACTGGTATTGTTTACCAGTTTTCTGGTTTTTGTGAGATTGGGTTTTTTGTTGGCTCTGTGGCTCTTTGACCCTCTCTGTTTGTTTACTGGTACGAACTCAGCTCTGATACCATGTTAGTTTTGTGCGGAAAATAGAGAATGATGATTTGAGAATTTGTTATTGCAAATCTGAGTATTGAGTTGTACAGTGGCTGTTTTTATAGCCGGAAAAAAAGAAAAGCTAACGGTTAGAAATATTACCGTTTCCTATCTAAACTATCGGTTGCCTATAATTTCTAAAAAAGGAAAAAAGTAGAAGTAACTTTATTTTACAAATATAGTTGCTCCTTTTTTTCTAAAACAAGCCAATGATGAAATTAAACCTAATTGGATTCTGAGGCTTGATTAGTCCCTAATCTTCTTTATTCACAACACTATCAATATATATTGCATCTTTTTTAGAAAGATTTCACTCATATGTCCGTCCAGAACCATCGTCCCACACACTCTCCTAAAAAATGTAAGACGAAGAATAATAAAGCAACATGGCATTACCAGTATCTGGAGCTTTAACAGGAGGTGAAGTGCTGATTTGGTCGTTGGACTTGTTGTCGATTTCGATGGTGCACTTGGTGTTGACTTGTTCGGTGAACTTGGGGTCCGCTGAATCAGTAATCTTGTCGGGGATGAGTGGGGTGACATGGATGCTCTGATGGTGATGGTGGTCGTGGTGTTGGTGATCAAGGTCGCCAAATTGCGTCATCTTTTTATGTTTCACTTTCTCTCTGATTCATCTATTTAAGAAAAAATATATAGTAGTTTTAAGTTGTAAAAGCCACAAGATATATATGGAATATGTATGTCTTTAATAATTTTGCAAATTAATTTCCTGTGATTTCTCATCCTAAAATAGAGGGTATTATCTATAAAGTTTGAAAATGATAAGAAGCTATTGCAAAAATAGTATATAGAAAATATTTCTATAAATTTACTTTGATTTTGATCCAAATAGTTTGTTGATTGTCGCGATTCTTTCGGCACTTAGATTGGTTCTCATGATTTTTAAATTACTACATAGATAGAAAAGTAATTACTAAATTAACAGTTCTATTTGTTTGGCACTTGATTTGTTCTCACGGTTTTTAAATTATACTAAATTTAACATTTATAACCTATTTATATTTATATTGTAGAAAATATTTCTATAAATTTACTTTGATTTTGCACTAGCTGTAACTACATTAAAGTCTTAATGTTTTGTAATGTTTTAAGTTGAGTAATTACCTCATTTTTGTTTACGTTTGGGTGGATAGTACCTTTTTTTTTTTTTTTTTAATATTTAGCGTCTTCTTCATTTGAGAATTGCAACTAACGGCTTGGATATTAAACAGTAACATTTTAATATGTTAACGTACCTTTATGTATAACTGATACTACATTTTTCATGTTGTAGTAGTTCTTTTTCATCTTGTACTGGTTGTTTTTTTATCTTGCACTAGTTGTCTTTAATTCTCTAATGATTTTCTTTCATCTTTTTCGAGTTGTCTTCCATGTTCAGGCTAATAAAATTTATAACCCATTTTTCTATACAAGTCAGATTACAAGTGCATAATCATATCGAGTAGTATAATTGGGTGTCGATCTGCAGAGAATAAGGTTTAAGACCTTGAACAATTAAATCTCAAACTTTCGAAAGGTTAGACAAAATCTGAAAATTGAGAGTTGTTGGTTTTGATGTTTGTATTTGGTGAAAATGAAAAGTAAGTAAAATAAATAAGATAGTGATGTTAATTTCTAGAGTTTTAACTTATCATTGCTACTCAGTCCATTTTGATATGATCTTATTTGATGTTGGTTTTTTATATGTTGTTTGAAGATTTTTAATCCAATTTAGTGACTGTCGCTTTCGCATCGACACAACCACCCTACCTATTAAGAGATCCGGCTAAGCCTTGTCTTAATTAGTGTAAGAAGTTTTGTGATTAGTCCAATAATTTCAGACTTCACTTACTAGGTTTGTCACCCTACTTTCTGGTTCTATTGGGTGTCCCCATGGTGGATGCAAGACAATACGACATTCGTTTGCGAATGCCAAGACTCCGATGTATACTTTTGTTGGTCCAACTAATGGTATCTCTGGCTAAGGTCTCCTCCACTAGTCTAGTATTTATATTATCCTTATCCTAACTCGGTTAGCCTAATGGGACTATTTTTCCATGTGTGGCCATCACATGGCGGTCTAGACTAACAAACGAAATCAAGTAAGAATGAACATAAAACGCAAAAACAATCGAACAACAAAAGACTAAACAATGATCAAATAAAATATATCAAATTATCATGAGTAACAATATTTACTGTCAAGCCCTAAGAAAAAGATACAATCGTAAACGAAGTACCCTCCTATTTACTCTTTACACACTCCACTCTTCTTACTTAGTAAAAATAAAATATTCAGTCATTATAAGAATGAATTCGAACCGTCCGATCTGTATTTGTACAAATATTAAAAAGATCTGTGCATTACAGGTGTGAGCTAGATTAACCCAGATTTTAATTGGATATGATTGAGATTATAAACAAA
The DNA here is from genome assembly GCA_025461045.1 of Carex parvula. Taxonomy (NCBI): domain Eukaryota; kingdom Viridiplantae; phylum Streptophyta; class Magnoliopsida; order Poales; family Cyperaceae; genus Carex; species Carex parvula. The sequence continues at coordinate 12,298 of JAJGRW010005241.1, forward strand.
AATCTGAGTTGATGAAGAGGATATGGACTCCGAAACATTCAAATTGATGCACGTGGAATAACATTTCACCTATAGAAAGCAGATCTTTGCATCCAGACAATTTACAAGGTTATTAATTAGTTTATTTTTTAAGTTTAGTGGGGAAAACCAGTAAAAGATATATTAATAAGAACCAAGTTAACAGGGCGTTTGTACAACAGTAGGCTGTAACTCTTTTATTCAATATATCTGAGTACAGCTTCTGTCAGCTTCTCAAAAATAAAAAAAAAATAAAGAATAACATAACAAATTATTTAAACAAATTATTAGTTACATCAAAGCATAGCTCACAATAGAAGTAGTTCTTTATTAAGAAATGACGAGATCATGCACAGTAAAAAAAAATGATAATGAATAAATGCATTACTATTGTTCACAAATTAATATATATAACTTCATTGTAGTCGGTTTCTCGCTCGATCGACTACTCGCCGGATACAAAAGCCTCGACCGGAAAAGTTCTATTTATTGATCCACCAAGACCTTTGAATTGTATCTTTTCAGGCGAAGAAAAATCGATCGTAATCTCATTTACTGCCAGCCATAGTAGCAGTTTGGCACTCACACCCGTCAGTTTCTTTATGGAATTATGTTCTATATACCTGCATGAATTATTATATATATATATCATTTATGCAATTCATATTAACAGTTGGAATTATGTTGTATTTACTGTTTTTAGAACACATGTACAATCAAAAATTTCTTGTTAATCTGTAATCATTTCAATCGGTACCATCATTAGTACCTTGATTCTCCATCAAATCTATCAAATGGGTCAAAATTTTCAAACTAGAAGAATAATCAACATTTACTACGATTTTGCCTATTAATTGGGATAATTCAAAACTTTAGGACTATATTTTGTTTTGTTAATTTTCTTAGCATTAATTGTTGTTTACACTTACCCTGTGATCTCGGTTCCGTAGCCGACGAGCTTGCTAATCTTCTTGAAATAGTGCTCCACTCTCTTTGGCTGACTAACCCAGAAGAAACCGGTGCTTCTCACAAAACCGATTTCGGAGACATCAGCTAGCGGGAGGAGGCCGAGAGGGAGGCCATATTCTTCAAGTATTTTATGCGCCTCCTTCATGCTTTCATCGTGACCCGTTCTCACCAGGCCTCCTTCCCTCTCAGACAGTACTACTGCTTCTTGAGCAATCATCGCAGACATTGTAGCTAGTTGGTTTATTATGATTTTGGATTGACAGCTTTTTTAATTAAAAGAATTGTTTATGGAATATGTAGCAATGAATTGAGAGGGTTTAAATTGAATTAGGAGATAACAGCTTTGGTGGGGGTAAGTAGAGTCAGGTTCTTGGCATGATCATATAGTTGTAACCGCCTCTATCTAGTAAAAAAAAAAATGAGAAAATACATTTTGTAAAAGCTGTTTTAGAAGAAAGTTTGAAGGTTTATAAAAACAGCAAACACGTGTTCTTTCTGTTGAACAAGTTATGCATTGGTTAGTCATATTTACCTCAACATGCCAGGATGTTTTTCTGTTAATTCAAATGCATTTAATATGGGCCTAGACTTGACAAAATTATGGGCCCAATTTCTGTTAATGGGCCTTAACGATTTATTCAATTTTGACCCTAGATATAACTAATTATGATATATTATTTTATTTTATTTTATTTTAAATAAGAAAGTGCTATGTTTTTTGAGGAAAAATAAGGATCAAGTCCTTATTTATTTTATTGATCATAAAAAGGTTTCAACATGAAACCTATAAGAAGTGCTATGTTATGTTAATTTGCTTAACTTTTTACCTTTTAATATGTCTTTATTTGGAAGTTGGCTACTCTACTTATATAAGTATATTACTTATGAAGATATATGTTTATAAGTCAATTTTGCATTTTCAAAAGTCCAAATAGTCGATCTGAAACGCTCAATATGTTCTCCATATTAAAATGCTTGGAGACTAAATTTTACATTTGTTGGAAATCTTTTACTATTTTTTTAGAAATTTTTCAAAACAGTGTTTCAATATGCTATAAAAATTCTATAAAGTAATGGTTTTGAAAAATTGTAAGAAAAATAGTAAAAAAATTTCAAAAAATATAAAATTTGGTCTCCAAGCACATTTAAATATAGAGAACATGTTGAGTACTTCAGATCAACTATTTAAATTTTGAAAATACAAAAATAACTTATAAGTATATGTCCTCATATGCTTATATAAGTAGAATAGCCAACCTCATATAATATATTTTATGTAATATACTTTCTATTTTTTATATTTTTAATTGCCGTTACATTTCATTACATGTAAATTGTTTTGATTAAATTTTTTTTCCATAATAAATTAGCAGATTCTAATATATTTTTGCTTGATTTAACCGCAATATATGCGCCGTTATCTGATTAATCTTTTGTTTAAGAATCCTAAATCAAACAACAAATAACAAATTAGTTTGTGTCATAATTCCAGCAACAAGCTTTCATACTGATCCCTAAAATAACAATTTTATTTCAGTAATTGAGGTTTAGATAGATAGATAGTCTGATTTCAGCCAACCAATTGGAAATTAATTAATTATAAGTCATTTCTGATTATCCTTCTCACATTATTGAATTTATTTCTTACTGAGTTTTTGTAATTAAATCAAAAAATTGGGTTTCGATGTAATTGCTTAGATTTCTAACTTTTTTTTTTTTTTTTTTTCAAGAAAGCGGGGTAAAGAAAAAGAAAAGTTTTGGGGGAGGTTGCTCTGAATTCGGATGAAATCTGGCAGGATTTTGGTACATTTTGATTTTGTCTTCTGATTTGCACCCCAAGTGCCACAAAACCTACCATTTCCATAGCTAAGAGGTACCAGAAAAACAAAATTTAAATTAGTAATGGGCACTATTCGAGGAGCATTTAAATTAGTCAACACATGAACCAAATACCAAGTTTTGCCAGCACACACTTTTCTAGCAATTTTTTAATGCATTCTTTTCATTTTCAATTTGTAATCCATCTTATCTGAATAGTTAAAGCTTTGCTTGGCTGCTCAAAAGCATTGCCCAATCACAAAAAAGCCCTTCTTAGTGGAAACGCTTTGCATTGCTTGTTTCACCATCATTTTGACTCTCTCTTTGATTCGGTTTAAAGTTTGGCCACTTTCATGGATGAAGATAGGCCTCAATCATTGGAGTCTAATATCTCCAAATTTGAATTTCACATTGTACTAAAAAAAATTTGTTCCTCAACCTTAGCATAAATTAAACAGCCATATGAATAATTTACTCAGATCATCAATATATATCAAGAAAACAAACAGAAAATTGGAAAGAAAAAAAAAATCTAGAAGAATTTATTGTTTAAAAGAACGAAAAAACTCTTACATTATTTGTCATTTTGTATGTATATATATATATATATATATAGCGTATATATTAATAATTAAAAAAAAAATACATCCCTCCCCGCCCCACATCATAGAAAATTATCATCTCTGTTCCATAGCAGTATTGCAAAACTAAATCTTTTGAAACTTGATCATGAAATCTCGAGATTATGACTACGAACCGGATGCGAATCAGAGATCATTGCCTCGATCAACCTGAAGCGGGTAATGACAGTACGTCTCGTTTTTGACACACAAGAAGAGCCGTTCATACGCTAACGCCATCTTTGTGCCGTGAACATCCGCTTGGCATAATCTCGGCATGCTCTCCCTCTCTCTGCCAATCGACTAACCCCTTCAGCCACCACCACCTCTAGTTGTTCCAATAACGAATCCACATTAGGCGAAAACATGAACCCGAACTCATCATCTACTACTATACTTCCTTTTATGCTTGGAAACCGTGTTGCAAGCACCGGCTTCCCGCATTGCATTGCCTCCATTAGGGTTAGGTCTAGCCCTTGTGGTCTCAATGTGGGATCCACAAACACATCCAAGGAGTTGTAAAAGGATTTTAATTTTGTTGGTGGGACCGGACCAAGAACCTTAGCATTTCGACCGAGGTCGGTGTATCTCTGTGCCCATGGACCTGATCCAGCCACAATGAGAAACACATTTGGGTGACAAAGAGCGAGTTTAGAGAATGCTTCATAGAGTAAAGGATGGCCTTTGTCTTTAACCAACCGGCCCGACACACCTATTACTAATTCGGCAGATTTGGGTATATTGATCTCTTCCCGAAAAGCTCGACCGAGTTCATAATCTGGCCCGAATTGTTCCTGATCAACGCCATTTAATATAACATGCACACGTTGATTCGGTAACTGATACACATCACGAAGCATCTCACCGGTCGAATCGCTGATAGCCACGTGATGTGCATAGTTGCGAAAAAACCGTATTTCATCGAGCACCTTGTAAATCGCCTGCGAAAGGCTTTTGTTAGAGGCCGGGGTCATTGGCTCACCGGGCACACGAGTCAGGTCTTGGTAAATACCGGAATGGAGTGCTTCTAAGGAAATGCCATGCCATGATACAACTAGATTCGACACGTCACGTGCCCATCGGTGAAACACGGCAACGCTCTCAGAATGGATGACATCAAACGGGTCATTCTCTGACTCGGTCTCGTATAAAGTCCATGCCTCGTCACAACGCCACTGACCAGGAGACCCGTCTAAGAAATGGAGGTGGGGCCCGGTTTCAGACTGATCATGGGAGATAGTAGATGTGGCATCAGGAGGAGGAGCAGAGGTGAAGACATGCACACGGTGACCACGTGCAGCTAAGGCTGAATGGAGGGTGAGCGCATGTCGTTCCATGCCACCAGGAGATGAAACCGACGGCCATTTCCGAGAGAAGACGGCAATTTTGAGAGAGACAGGAGGGGGTTTAGAGAAGGCAAAGGAGAGGTTGTTCCATGAGAAGGTTATGTGTCGAAGGTCACCGGTGAAGTGGTTGGTTTTATTGGAGAAGGAGGTGGTTAGTGAGGGAGGATGGAGGAGGAAGTAGCAGAGAAAGATAGAGAAAAGGAGGAGGAGAGAGAAGAGATTGGTGCGAGAGAGCATGGGTGAGGTGGAAGAAGTGGTCTTTCTGGGGCGGTGGAAGGATGATATAGCCATTATTAATTGGTGAGAATTAAAGAGAAGAAGAAGAAGGTTGAAGGAGATAGCAGAGAAGACAAAAGAATTAGGCAACTAAGGTTGAAGGAGAGAACTCAGTTAGGCAGCAAAACTACTAAAGGTGTTGAGACTTTGACTGCTCAAGTGAAGTGCTGAGTGCGTTTCTCCCGGTTTTGGAGGTAATGATTTTAACAGAGTAGTTTTGGGTTCATGCAGCGCACGGACCATATGCAGTGATATTATGATACTATAGTCCGTGCGCTGCATGAAGTGGAAATCACTCTGTTAATATGTACCAGGTTTTGGGACGGGGTGCGTTTACTTTATCAGGTCAAACTTTGGAGTCCGGTTCTTTTCTGAAGTAACTTAAATTTTGAGTTTAGAGCAAGACCGTCCGATCAGAATCCGGGCCAACCCGCGGTGGTCTGGAGCTAAACTCAAAGTTTGAGGTACCTCAGGATATAAGAAGTCTAAAGGTTGCTACGGTATACAACTATCAATGAAATCTTCGGAAGCACCCTATATTTTTAATCATTAGATTGATTAATTGCTTTGAGATTCTCAAAAGTACATTAAGGAAATCAATGCTTACTTAACTACTGCACTTCCTTTTTTTAAGAGTATAACATTTAATGCTTTATATATCTCAAATGGGACCCACAAAGACCCCCTAATTAATATAGAAATTTTTTTAGTTTTTCATTTTTTTTTTAATTAATTGATTCATTAGATTCATGTGAATCATTCTCTTGTATCCTTTGTACTTCTCTTTATTTTGTTTTTACCAAATATCTTATGCTAAAAGACTTAAATAAATAATTGTAATACATTTTGCATAGATGCATGTATATAATATGAATTCAAAGTTTCAAACCAAATTATAGTATTTATATCCAACTCGTATTATAAAATACTTTTATCTCAACAATGAATTTTTGTAATGACAAAATTTTAAACATTTTATTTAAACTGTAGCAAATCAAATAGTAATTGATTGTGACAATATTCCTAAGGTTATAATATAATATAATATCAATATTTATCGGTGTTTTAAATAGTTAGCTATAGCTGCGTTATAGCTTTTTGGAACCATAAAAGCCAAACTATGAGATAAAAGTGCACTAATTCAGCTATGACCGCTATAGCTGTAATAGCTGACTGCTATTACCGCTACGATCTATTACTACCGCTATGCTGCATGAGCTTTTTTTGCGATTTATATGGGTTTTTGTTCTTATTTCTGATGTACATGGTCTGTTTGATAAGTATGCTAAACCGAACTATGTGTTTATGTTTCTATTTGTAATTTAGTCTCTCATTCTATATCGAAAAATATTCAAATATTAATTCTTCCTTTTGCTTGCTCTTCATCTAGTATTCACTTGTAAAATTACTGCAATTTATTTTAATTGAAAGTTGATTTTGATTATTATAATATATAAAGAGGAGGGATCCACTTACACCCTTTTTTAGTGACACTGGATTACACCCTACATTTTCAAATATTTAAAGTCCAAACAGTCGATCCAAACCGTTCAACATGATGGATATATTAAAATGTGCTTGCAGATCAAATTTTACATTTTTTTGAATTTTTTTACTATTTATTAAGTATTTTACAAAATCGCTGTTTTCAGACCATTGAATTTTTGTACCCATCTTAATAAATAGTAAAAAAAATTCAAAAAAATATAAAATTTGATCTGCAAGCACATTTTAATATATCCATCATGTTGAACAGTTTGAATCGACTGTTTGGACTTTGAAAATGTAGGGTGTAATTCGGTGTCACCAAAAAAGAGTGTAAGTGGATCCTTCCTCATATATCAAAACTTCAAATAAGTATACTGTTATGTTTGATCCAAATTGTTATTTGGGCCCATTGGGCTTTGTATCTTTATTATGTTGCATATATATAGACTCTTTGTATGAGAGAGAATTAAGTCTAATAGAAATCAGTTTGAGTTGTCTTTTTGTCTCTTACTCTCTTTCTCTTCTCAAACTCTAGAATAACTAACAAATTGGAGTCATCTCGCTGCCGGCAGTTCGATCGGCGGTTCCAGAGTTCAGATCAGTATCCGCTGATCCATTTCGCGTCGCCTCTGTGAGCCGCGATCTCCTTTGTCGCTTCAACAGCGTGAGCCGCGCCAAACGCCAGGGCTCATCTTCGCGTCGCCAATTTGGACCGCGCATACACCGACCAAGGTGTTTGGATTTTTTGGTAGACCGCGACAAGACCAGGGCTGGGCGTTTTGATTATCTTCTGTGAACCGCGCATACACCATCCCCATTCTCCTAATTATTATCCGAAACCAAATATGAATCAAGTTTGATTAGGCCTATGTTAAATACGGCAATTTCAATTTCTTTTGTTGAATTAAATTGGAATTTTGGAACTTAGATTTTTTGAGGGGTTTCGGTGAATTGAGTAATTTTTGATAAATTGGGAGATTTGTGAATTGTGGTTTGAAGAAATTGAATGGCTATGTCGGAAAAATATGATATTGCGAAGTATGATGGGAAGACGAGTTTTACATTATGGCAAGTGCGTATGACGGCAATTTTGTCCAGCCAAGGCGTTAAGGATGTCATTATTTGTCGAGAATATTTGATTGATTTGTTGACGGATAGTAAGTGGAGAAATATGGATGATAAGACACTCTCTATTATCCAATTGCGTTTGAGTAATTCGACATTGCAAGAGGTCCTATCGGAGAAAACCGCTAAGGGATTGTGGGAGAAATTGGAGAACATTTACATGAAGAAGTCTCTCACCAATCGATTGCGATTGAAGTTGCGCCTCTACACCCTTCGCATGGTTGAAGGTACATCAATTTCCGATCATATTTCGGAGTTTGCATCTATTTTGAATTATTTAGATAAGATTGATGTTAAGGTGGAGGATGAGGAGCAAGCTTTTTTGTTATTATGCTCATTACCCGCATCATACAAGGCCTTTAGAGACATGTTGATTTATAGTAGAGACAAGATTTCCCTTGAGGATGTTAAGAGCAATTTGCAAGTCAAGTTGCACATTGATAGTGAAATGACCAATAGTGAGAAAGGGAGTCAAGGTGTTGGTTTAGTTGTTGATCGAGGTAGGTCATGGGATCGAAACTCGAAAGATACAAGGACCCGTTCACAGTTTAGGCACAAAAATTTGGCGTGTAACTATTGTAAGAAGAAGGGACACATTAAGGCTGATTGTTTCAAGTTTAAAAATAAACAAAAGGCGGATACTAAAGGTTCTTCTTCGGAGGAGGCCAATGTGGCCGAGTGTGACACGGTTGATACTCTTTGTATGGTAGACATCAATGTTGATGACATGCATTGTTGGGTGATGGATACGGGTACTTCGCAACACATGACTCCGAATAGAGATTGGTTTGAGACTTATGAGCCTATGGATGGTAAGGTTCTCATGGGAAACAATAACATGTGTAAGGTTGCCGGAATTGGTTCGGTGACAATTAAGTTCCATGATAGAAAGGTCCGAAGATTGACAGGTGTGAGGCATATACCCGATTTGTCGAAGAATTTGATTTATTTAGGGTCTCTTGAGGAAAAGGGGTGCAAGTTCCAAAGTGAAGGTGGAGTTCTTAGGGTTTCTAAATGGGCTCTCACAATTATGAAGGGGAAAAGAATTGGAACTCTTTATTTTCTACAAGGTTCCACGGTCACGGGCTCGGCCGCCATTGCGCGTTCGGGTACTATCTCGGATGCGGATGCTACAAAGTTGTGGCATATGAGATTGTGGCATATGAGCGAGCGAGGAATGACCATTTTGAGCAAGAGAGGCTTGTTGTGTGGCCAATGCACGGGCAACTTGGAGTTTTGTGAGCATTGTGTATTTGGCAAGCATAAGAGATTAAGATTCTCCACGGCCCAAGGGAACATTAGACTACATCCATTCAGATCTTTGGGGACCTTCTCGCGAGCCATCTAAAGGTAATGGTTCTCGTTACATGCTTACTTTCATTGATGATTTCTCAAGGAAGGTTTAGGTTTATTTCTTGAAAGAGAAAAGCGATGTGTTTCGCACCTTCAAAGAATGGAAATCACTTTTGGAGAACCAAATGGGAAGGAAAGTCAAGAGGTTAAGAACCGATAACGGGATTTGGAGTTTTGCAACCGTGAGTTTGATAACTTTTGTAAGGCTGAAGGGATTGTTCGGCACAATACAGTGGTTAATACTCCTCAACAAAATGGTATTGCAGAAAGGATGAATAGGACATTACTTGAGAGGTCTAGAAGCATGCTTTCAAATGCGGTTTTTTGGGTAAGGAGTTTTGGGCGGAAGCCATTAACACATCTTGCTATTTGGTGAATCGATCTCCTACCACTTCAATTGAGTTGAAGACACCCGAAGAAGTGTGGTCGGGTAAGCCGGCCGATTATTCGAATTTGAGGGTGTTTGGTTGTCCCGCTTATGCACATGTGAATGAAGAAAAGTTGGAGCCTAGATCGAAGAAGTGTGTTTTTGTTGGATATCCCGCAAATGTGAAGGAATATAAATTGTGGTGTCCCGAATCATCCAAGTTTCTCATCTCGAGAGATGTCATTTTCAATGAGTCGGCAATGTTGAAGGCAGATGATGTTGCATCCGAGCCGACTATTAAGGAAAATGAGACGGTTGAGAAGAAGGTGGAGTTTGAGGTGCCGGTCCAAGAAGGTGATGATTTGATCTCACATGATGATGCCAATTTGGAGGAAGGCCAAGAAGAGGCACAACCATGTGCATTGGCAAGGGACCAAGTTAGAAGAGAAATTCGACCACCTACAAGGTATGGTTACTCCGACTTTGCTTATTGTTTGGCAATTGCAGAGGATGTGGAGTATTGTGAGCCATCTTCCTACAAGGAAGCCATTTCTTCTAAGGATGCGGCCAATTGGGTTGCCGCTATGAATGAAGAGTTACAATCCTTGCAACAAAATGAGACTTGGTCTCTTGTGAAGCCTCCTAGTGATAAGAGGATTGTGGGTTGCAAGTGGGTGTTTAAGAGAAAGATTGATGGCTCAAATCCCGTGAATTTTCGATACAAGGCAAGGCTTGTGGCTAAAGGGTATAGTCAAGTCCAAGGTGTGGACTTCAATGATGTGTTCTCTCCCGTGGTTAAGCATACCTCCATTCGAGTTTTGCTCTCTTTAGTGGCAATGAAGGATTTAGAGTTGGAGCAAATGGATGTGAAAATCGCCTTCTTGCATAGTGATTTAGAAGAGCAAATTTACATGAGTCAACCGGAGGATTTTGAGGTTGCGGAAAAAAAGGACCGTGTGTGTCTTTTGAAGAAGTCACTTTATGACCTTAAGCAATCACCGCGGCAATGGTATAAGAAGTTTGACTCATTCATGGTGAGTATTAATTTCCATCGTTCCAATTATGATAGTTGTGTCTATTTCAAGAAGTTCGAAGGTGGGGATTTCATTTACTTGTTGCTCTATGTGAATGACATGTTGATTGCATCCTCAAACTTGAAAGAAATTAGGAGGTTGAAAGAGCAACTAAGTTCGCCATTTGAGATGAAAGATTTAGGGGCCGCCAAAAGAATTCTTGGGATGGAGATCACAAGGGATAGGTTCAAAAGGAAGTTGTTTCTTTCACAAAAGAGTTTTGCCGAGAAAGTGTTACGCCGTTTTGACATGGAGAAAGCAAAGGTTGTTTCAACACCTCTTGCGGCGCATTTCAAGCTTTCGGCCACTTTAAGCCCAAAATCCGATGATGAGAAGACATTTATGGAAAAGATTCCATATTTGAGTGCGGTCGGGAGTCTCATGTACTTGATGGTGTGTACTCGACCTGACATTGCTCAAGCCGTTAGTGTGGTAAGTAGATATCTCTCTTGTCCGGGAAAATGACATTGGGAAGCGGTGAAGTAGATCTTCCGCTATTTGAGAGGTACTGTTGATGCTCGATTGGAGTTTGGTAATGGCAAGGTACTAACGGGTTTTGTGGATGCGGATTTTGCGGAGGATTTAGACAAGAGGCGTTCTTTGACGGGTTATGTTTTTACCCTTGGAGATTGTGCAATTAGTTGGAAGTCTGCACTTCAAGCCACCGTTGCACTCTCAAGTACCGAGGCCGAATACATGGCAATTACCGAGGCTATTAAGGAGGCTATTTGGCTAAAGGTATTTGTTGCTGAGATATCTTTTTTCGAGGGTCCTATTATGGTGTTTTGTGATAACCAAAGCGCGATTCATTTGACCAAGGACCGCATGTATCATGAGAAGACGAAGCACATTGACATTCGGTGCCATTTTGTTCGAGATGTGATCTCGGAAGGCAAGGTTGCCGTGAAGAAGATTGGTACCGAGTCGAATCCGGCCGATATGCTCACAAAGCCTCTTCCAATTGCAAAGTTCCAGCTTTGTTCAAGTTTGGTGTCGGTTTGTTTCTAGCTAGTTTGAGCTAGTTTTGTTCCTAGCATGTTGCTAGTTTATCCTTATATTTACCTTTGTTTAGGTTATGTTTGCTTTATGCATTTATTTTGTGTTTTTAGTTTGTTTTAGATGCAATTAGTTCAAGGTGGAGATTGTTATGTTTGACCCAAATTGCTATTTGGGCCCATTGGGCTTTGTATATTTATTATGTTGCATATATAGACTCTTTGTATGAGAGAGAATTAAGTCTAATAGAATAACTAACATATACTTACTTCATTCACTTGTAAAATTCATTGATCTTCGTCTATTATAATATGTATTACTATTAAGTATGAACTATTAAACAATGTTAACTTGTAGATTCTTTTTTTTCTTCTTATTGGCATGATTGAAAAAAGTATAGATTTAGATTAGTTGTTATTTGATTATTACTCTAATTCTTCAATATTGATCATGTTAATAATTAGTACAAATATAGAATATAAATTTTGAAAAAAAAACACTATGTACGATAGCTTCCACTATAACTCCGTTATTCACAATAGGTTTTTTTTTGTCTCCCTGCTACCGCTATATATAATCACTATTTAGAACATTCATATTTATAAAAAATATGAAGATAATTTGGCGAAACTCATAATTCAAAATTTGCATAACCATATTTTGAAAATTCATCGGTAACTTTAAAAATGCATGATGCAACTCAAGAAAGATAGAACTGTACATATCACTATGCTGTAAATAGGATTGCTCTAGAATGTGCATTTTTATAAGCTTTTTGTCTTTTTTTTTTTTCTAAACGAGATGGATATAAGAAATTATTATAGGCATGTTGTTAGCTTTATTATTGATTGGTTATTTGTTAAATTTTATATAATTTGAGTATTAACCGTTGCAAGTTTTTTGTCGTTTGATGAACAATAAAATTTGAATCAAATTCCTTCCTTTATGTTGTGCTTGTTATAAATATAGTATACATGCATCAAGTTGAAAAATGGCCGCATCAATTGGTATTGCGCGTTTGACAATTCTGATACAACATAATCATATCAATACACATAAATTAAATCTAATAAGAAATAAAACACATATAAAAAGAGGAGGTTATTTATACACGCCCTAGCTCCTACTGAACTAAATCTAGAAATGAGGGTATATATACAGTTATACACCGTAATTTGTAATCAATATTTGGGCCCAAAAAAAACGCTATAATTAATGTGACAATCAGATATATGCAATAATAACAATACAATTTCTATCATCGTGTTTTACGCAAACTGGCTGAATTTTGACGATTTTTAGACGGCCCGCTAATCCGCTCAAACTCTTCTCTATTGATAAAAGCCCATTTGATTAGCCCAGATGTATCAGCTCAAACTCTTCTCTATTGATAAAAGCCCATTTGATTAGACCCTCCTTTGCTCGATTCTCTTGATACTGGTATAGATTCTTTTTTCTCTTCTCTTTCTAAGTTAATGGGTTTGATATTTTGGGTTTTGAATGAAACCCAATATATGAGCATAAATTGTGTTTCAAATCAACAATAAAAAGTGTCAAGGCATTAAATTTATTTGCTTAGTCTGGTCTGATAATTTCTGATCAATTTTGTACTTGTGTTACTGGAACCCGGCAACTTGCCAATGAAAAGGAAATCTCTGCAGTCCAACAATTTAATGTCAATTTGCTTAGTGTATTGTTGGTGTGAAAAGCAACTAATGGAAGAAAACCAAAGCTACAAATTGAAAAAAAAAAAAAAAGCAACTAATAGAACAAAATTATATCCTGAATACTTTTTTTTTCTTATTTGGGATATTTTCTTAAACCGTAACTATAATTGTAGTTGAAAAAGGTGGGAAATTGGATCACTGTTGTACTTGCAACATTTGAGATGAAGTTGGAGCCTCGAGAGTTCTTAGTCAAACTGTGTTCATGTGAAAATTTTAATTTAAACACGGATCTCATTTTCACGTGTGCATCACTAATAGATCTCCAGTTGCGTCTCTCTACATATTTCAATCCTGTAGTTATAGAACCCAACTCGGTAAACCTTCCTTGCCTTAAAACTCTTAACCTTAATGGTGTTACAATGAGCGATGACTCTTTCAAGAAGCTTTTGTTGGGGTGTCCTGTGCTTGAAGAATTAGTGCTAGTAAATTGTTATCTAGGAGACATCTTTAAAGTTTGGCTCTCTTTGATTCGATTTAAAGTTTGGCTACTTTCATGGATGAAGATAGGCCTCAATCATTGGAGTCTAATATCTCCAAATTTGAATTTTCACATTGTACTAAAAAAAATTTGTTCCACAACCTTAGCATAAATTAAACAGCCATATGAATAATTTACTCAGATCATCAATATATATCAAAGAAAACAAACAGAAAATTGGAAAGAAAAAAAAATCTAGAAGAATTTATTGTTTAAAAGAACGAAAGAACTCTTACATTATTTGTCATTTTGTATGTATATATAGCGTATATAGACTAATAATTAAAAATTATCATCTCTGTTCCATAGCAGTATTGAAAAACTAAATCTTTTGAAACTTGATCATGAAATCTCGAGATTATGACTACGAACCGGATGCGAATCAGAGATCATTGCCTCGATCAAACTGAAGCGGGTAATGACAATACGTCTCGTTTTTGACACACAAGAAGAGCCGTTCATACGCTAACGCCATCTTTTGTGCCGTGAACATCCTCTTGGCATAATCTCGGCATGCTCTCCCTCTCTCTGCCAATCGACTAACCCCTTCGGCCACCACCACCTCTAGTTGTTCCAATAACGAATCCACATTAGGCGAAAGCATGAAACCGAACTCATCATCTACTACTATACTCCCTTTTATGCTTGGAAACCGTGTTGCAAGCACCGGCTTCCCGCATTGCATTGCCTCCATTAGGGTTAGATCTAGCCCTTGTGGTCTCAATGTGGGATCCACAAACACATCCAAGGAGTTGTAAAAGGATTTTAATTTTGTCGGTGGGACCGGACCAAGAACCTTAGCATTTCGACCGAGGTTGGTGTATCTCTTTGCCCATGGACCTGATCCAGCCACAATGAGAAACACATTCGGGTGACGAAGAACGAGTTTTGAGAATGCTTCATAGAGTAAAGGATGACCTTTGTCTTTAACCAACCGGCCCGACACACCTATTACTAATTCGGCAGATTTGGGTATATTGATCTCTTCACGAAATGCCCTACCGAGTTCATAATCTGGTCCGAATTGTTCCTGATCAACGCCATTTAATATAACATGCACACGTTGATTCGGTAACTGATACACATCACGAAGCATCTCACCATTTGAATCGCTGATAGCCACGTGATGTGCATAGTTGCGAAAGAACCGTATTTCATCGAGCACCTTGTAAATCGCCTGCGAAAAGCTTTTGTTAGAGGCTGGGGTCATTGGCTCACCGGGCCCACGAGTCAGGTCTTGGTAAATATCGGAATGAAGTGCTTCTAAGGAAATGCCATGCCATGATACAACTAGATTCGACACGTCACGTGCCCATCGGTGAAACACAGCAGCGCTTTCAGAATGGATGACATCAAACGGGTCGTTCTTTGATTCGGTTTCATACAAAGTCCATGCCTCGTCACACCGCCACTGACCAGGAGGCCCGTCTAAGAAATGGAGGTGGGGCCCTGTTTCAGACTGATCATGGGAGATAGTAGATGTGGCATCAGGAGGAGGAGCAGAGGTGAAGACATGCACACGGTGACCACGTGCAGCTAAGGCTGAATGGAGGGTGAGCGCATGTCGTTCCATGCCACCAGGAGATGAAACCGACGGCCATTTCCGAGAGAAGACGGCAATTTTGAGAGAGACAGGAGGGGGTTTAGAGAAGGCAAAGGGGAGGTTGTTCCATGAGAAGGTTATGTGGCGAAGGTCACCGGTGAAGTGGTTGGTTTTATTGGAGAAGGAGGTGGAGGTTAGTGAGGGAGGGAGGAGGAGGAAGTAGCAGAGAAAGATAGAGAAAAGGAGGAGAAGAGAGAGGAGATTGGTGCTAGAAAGCATGGGTGAGGTGGAAGAAGTGGTCTTTCTGGGGCGGTGGAAGGATGATATAGCCATTATTAATTGGTGAGAATTAAAGAGAAGAAGAAGAAGAAGTAGAGATAGCAGAGAAGACAAAAGAATTAGGCAACTAAGGTTGAAGGAGAGAACTGAGTTAGGCAGCAAAACTATTAAAGGTGTTGAGACTTTGGAGGTAATGATTTTAATTAACAGAGTAGTTTTGGGTGCGCTGCACGACCATATGCAGTGATATTATGATTCTATAGTAGTAGGTGGGCTGCACGAAGCTAAAACTACTCTGTTAAAATATTTACCCGGTTTTGGGGCGGGGTGCTTTTACTTTGTCAGGTAAGAGTACACCAATTCAGCTGTAACCGCTATAGCAGTAATAGCTGATCGCTATTACCACTATGCGCTATTGCTACCGCTATGTTACATGAATTTTTTTGCAATTTATATAGGCTTTTGTTTTTATTTCTGATACTACATGGTATGTTATGATAAGTATGCTAAACTGAACTATGTGCTTGTGTTCCTATTTGAGATTTAGTCTCTCATTCTATATCGGAAAATATTCAAATATTAATTCTTCCTTTTGCTTGCTCTTCATCTAGTATTCACTTGTAAAATTATTGCAGTTTATTTTAATTGAAAGCTGATTTTGATTATTATAATATATAAAGAGAAGGGATCCACTTACGCCTTTTTTTTGTGACACCGGATTACATCCTACATTTCAAAGTTTTTAAAGTCCAAACAGTCGATCCAAACCATTTAACATGATGGATAAATTAAAATGTGCTTGCAGATCAAATTTTATATTTTTTTTTTTGAATTTTTTTTACTATTTATTAAGTATTTTACAAAATTGTTATTTTCAAACCATTGAATTTTTGTAACCATCTTAATAAATAGTAAAAAATACAAAAAAAAATATAAAATTTGATTTGCAAACACATTTTAATATATCCATCATGTTGAACGGTTTGAATCGACTGTTTGGACTTTGAAAATATAGGGTGTAATTCGGTGTCACAAAAAAAGGGTGTAAGTGGATCCTTCCTCATATATAAAATGTTCAAATAAGTATACTTACTTCACTTGTAAAATTAATCACTCTTCGTTTATTATAATATGTAATACTATTAAGTATGAACTATTAAACAATGTTAACTTGTAGATCCTTTTTTTTCTTCTTATTGGCATGATTGAAAAAATATAGATGTAGATTAGTTGTTATTGATTATTACTTCAATTCTTCAATATTGATCATGTTAATAATGAGTAAAAATATAAAATATAAGTTTTGAAAAGAAAAAAAAAAAACGCTATGTACGATAGCTTCCGCTATAGCAACGTTATTCGCAATAGTTTTTTTTTGTTTGTCCGCTATGCTGCTATAATCGCTATTTAGAACCTTCATATTTATAAAGATAATTTTGCGAAATTCATAATTTAAAATTTGCATAACCATATTTTTAAATTCATTTGTAACTTTAAAAATGCATGATGCAACTCAAGAAAGATAGAACTGTACATATCACTATACTGTAAATAGGACTGCTCTAGAATGTGCATTTTTATAAGCTTTTTGTCCTTTTTTTTTTTTAACGAGATGGATAAAAGAAATTATTATAGAGTGTAATTCGGTGTCAAAAAAAAAGAGTGCAAGTGAATCCTTCCTCATATATAAAATGTTCAAATAAGTATACTTAATTCATTTCACTTATAAAATTAACTATTCTTCGTCTATTATAATCTGTATAACTATTAAGTATGAACTATTAAACAATGTTAACTTGTAGATCCTTTTTTCTCTTCTTATTGGCATGATTGAAAAAAGTATAGATTAGACTAGTTGTCATTTGATTATTACTCCAATTCTTCAATATTGATCATGTTAATAATTAGTACAAATATAAAATATAAATTTTAGGAAGAAAAAAAAAATGCTATGTACGATATCTTCCGCTATAGCTACGTTATTCGTAATAGTTTTTTTTTTTTGTCTCCTTGCTATGCCGCTATAATCGCTATTTAGAACCTTCATATTTATAAAGATAATTTGGCAAAATTCATAATTCAAAATTTGCATAACCATATTTTTAAAATTCATCTGTAACTTTAAAAATGCATGATGCAACGCAAGAAAGATAGAACTGTACATATCACTATGCTGTAAATAGGACTGCTGTAGAATGTGCTTACGGTCTCTATTCAGAAAAATAAACTTTGAATTTAATAAATCTGGGCTGCATCTTAATTTTGGGCCGAGATATAAAATTTAGTTCTATCTCAACAGTGGGTTTAATTAATTTATGGAGAGAAGCAATATTTTAATTAGAGTCCGCATCCTCTTAGGTAATGTAAGTTTAATGAGTTTATATACGAACTGTCCGATGAGAATACGAATCAATCTGGCAAAAGGTGGAATTAATGCACATGTAATATAAAATCAAAATTTATGTTACCTCAGGTAATATAAATTCTTTTAATTCTTCCTTCTCCTCGCTCAAAATATACATGACATTACTTCCGGTCATAAATTGAAGAACAAAGTAATCTCCACGTGCATGGTATGACAGACTTAACTCCTATTAAAATTATTACAATTTTAAAATTAATAGTGCCAACCATTCCTTATTCACAAAAATATATTGATGGAAATAAATACCATTATTAAATTAATATATGTAGATGACATTATAATTACCGAAAAATAATATAGAAGAAATAAAAAAAATTAAATATCAATTAAAAGAAAATTTTGACATTAAAGTTTTTTTGGATATTTAAAATATTTCTTAGAAATTGAAGTAGCATATTCAAAAATGGGACTCCTTATCTAACAAAGGAAATATATTCTAGATTTTTTCGGAAGAACCCGATAAATTATGTTGCAAACCGGTCTCTATTCTAATGGATAGTAAATGTAAATTAAATGGCAAAGATGGTGAATTGTTAGAAAATGCAAACTAATTTCAAATACTTATAGGAAAATTAATCTACGTAACTCGTCCGGATATTTTTTTAACCAATTTAATTTGATTATTTCAAGTTGATCACTTAGTATTTAATTAGTTCGTGGCGCACTGTCAACTGCTCATTAATTTGTATTTAATTTATTAGTCAAATTGGATGGCAGAATGGATGAAAAATAAAGAAACCGCATCATGGTTACAGTTTTTTCTACTACATAAAGAAATTAACTCGACAATTGTAACTTTATTTATAATTTAATTTTCGGATCACTTAAAAAAAAAAAAAAAAAGCTGGATCCACCTCTCTCTCTCTCTTCCTCTAATTCCTCTAACACATTGTTGTTTTTTTCTAGCACTATCAACATTATATATATAGATGAAATAATTGCAATTTAAAATAAAATTACTATTAATTCCTTGCTTTATACTAAAATTAAATTATCTAACGATAATAGTTACCCTTACTTAGTTGACACGTATATATATGTTGTCACGTATATTCTAAATATTATGTTAATTAAATAAGAACAACAATATGTTAGAAAAAATTAAGGATAGAAAAATTGAAAAGCTAGCTATTATCAAAATTTGAGATATTTTGTTCTACCTAGTTGTAAGCTTTAATTCATGAGAGGAAAAATGCATGTACCTAAACATCTCTATTGTCATTTTTGTATGTATATATAGCGTATATATACTAATAATTAAAAAAAAAAAAAATACATCCCTCCCTGCCCCACATCCGAATATTGACTATTGTAATCATAGAAAATTATCATCTCTGTTCCACAGCAGTATTGCAAAAACTAAATCTTTTGAAACTTGATCATGAAATCTCGAGATTATGACTACGAACCGGATGCGAATCAGAGATCATTGCCTTGATCAAACTGAAGCGGGTAATGACAGTACGTCTCGTTTTTGACACACAAGAAGAGCCGTTCATACGCTAACGCCATCTTTTGTGCCGTGAACATCCGCTTGGCATAATCTCGGCATGCTCTCCCTCTCTCTGCCAATCGACTAACCCCTTCGGCCACCACCACCTCTAGTTGTTCCAATAACGAACCCACATTAGGCGAAAACATGAACCCGAACTCATCATCTACTACTATACTCCCTTTTATGCTTGGAAATCGCGTTGCAAGCACCGGCTTCCCGCATTGCATTGCCTCCATTAGGGTTAGGTCTAGCCCTTGTGGTCTCAATGTGGGATCCACAAACACATCCAACGAGTTGTAAAAGGATTTTAATTTTGATGCTGGGACCGGACCAAGAACCTTAGCATTTCGACCGAGGTCGGTGTATCTCTGTGCCCATGGACCTGATCCAGCCACAATGAGAAACACATTCGGGTGACGAAGAGCGAGTTTAGAGAATGCTTCATAGAGTAAAGGATGGCCTTTGTCTTTAACCAACCGGCCCGACACACCTATTACTAATTCGGCAGATTTGGGTATATTGATCTCTTCACGAAATGCCCTACCGAGTTCATAATTTGGTCCGAATTGTTCCTGATCAACGCCATTTAATATAACATGCACACGTTGATTCGGTAACTGAAACACATCACGAAGCATCTCACCGGTTGAATCGCTGATAGCCACGTGATGTGCATAGTTGCGAAAGAACCGTATTTCATCGAGCACCCTGTAAATCGCCTGCGAAAGGCTTTTGTTAGAGGCCGGGGTCATAGGCTCACCGGGCCCACGAGTCAGGTCTTGGTAAATACCGGAATGAAGTGCTTCTAAGGAAATGCCATGCCATGATACAACTAGATTCGACACGTCACGTGCCCATCGGTGAAACACGGCAACGCTCTCAGAATGGATGACATCAAATGGGTCGTTCTCTGATTCGGTTTCATACAAAGTCCATGCCTCGTCACACCGCCATTGACCAGGAGGCCCGTCTAAGAAATGGAGGTGGGGCCCTGTTTCAGACTGATCATGGAAGATAGTAGATGTGGCATCAGGAGGAGGAGGAGAGGTGAAGACATGCACACGGTGACCACGTGCAGCTAAGGCTGAATGGAGGGTGAGAGCATGTCGTTCCATGCCACCAGGAGATGAAACCGACGGCCATTTCCGAGAGAAGACGGCGATTTTGAGAGAGACAGGAGGGGTTTTAGAGAAGGCAAAGGGGAGGTTGTTCCATGAGAAGGTTATGTGTCGAAGGTCACCGGTGAAGTGGTTGGTTTTATTGGAGAAGGAGGTGGTTAGTGAGGGAGGGTGGAGGAGGAAGTAGTAGAGAAAGATAGAGAAAAGGAGGAGAAGAGAGAGGAGATTGGTGCGAGAAAGCATGGGTGAGGAGGAAGAAGTGGTCTTTCTGGGGCGGTGGAAGGATGATATAGCCATTATTAATTGGTGAGAATTAAAGAGAAGAAGAAGAAGAAGAAGAAGAAGAAGAGAGAGAGAGCAGAGAAGACAGAAGAATTAGGCAACTAAGGTTGAAGGAGAGAACTGAGTTAGGCAGCAAAACTACTAAAGGTGTTGAGACTTTGACTGCTCAAGTGAAGTGCTGAGTGCGTTTCTCCCGGTTTTGGAGGTAATGATTTTAACAGAGTAGTTTTGGGTTCATGCAGCGCACGGACCATCTGCAGTGATATTATGATTCTATAGTCCGTGCGCTGCATAAAGCGAAAACTACTCTGTTAATATACACCAGGTTTTGGGGCGGGGTGCGTTTACTTTGTCAGGTCAAACTTTGGAGTCCGGTTCTTTTCTGAAGTAACTTAAATTTTGAGTTTAGATCAGGACCGTCCGATCAGAATCAGGACCAACCCGAGGTGGTCCGGATCTAAACTCAAAATTTGAGGTACCTCAGGTTATAAGAATTCTAAAGGTCGCTACGGTATACAAGTATACAACTATCAATGAAATCTTCGGAAGCACCCTATATTTTTAATTATTAGATTAATTAATTGCTTTGAGATTCTCAAAAGTACATTAAGGAAATCAATGCTGACTTAACTAGTGCACTTCCTTTTTTTAAGAGTATAACATTTAGTGCTTTATATATCTCAAATGGGACCCACAAAGACCCCCTAATTAATATATAATTTTTTTAGTTTTTCATTTTTTTTAATTAATTGATTCATTAGTTTCATGTGATTCATGTTAGTAAGTAATAATCTAGAAGTCAATAATACGATAATTTAATTATATAAAGCTTTGTTCATGAAATGAATGATTAATAAAATATCATTTTGTTTCCTTGAGTATTATTGAATTTATGAATCATTTCGAGTTAATGACTGGAATTGTGAAACTTCATAATATAGATGATAATACTCTAAAAAGGTCACTGACCGAGGTAATTAGCAGGAACACTGATTACCGCTACAAGATTAGTATGTGAATTAAAAGATGGTCAAGTTTTACAGACCATAGATACAGAGTTGTCATTTTAATCACATAGATACATGTTCTAGGAACATAGTGTTTGACATACCCCGAATGAAACATTATACGGAATTGTGTTCGTGTCATTAATGCTTTCATTCAGTGTTAAGTTCTACAGTATGAGGTATTCATCTTTCCTAACTAAGAGATGTGTATGTGTGATTGTTACCTAACGCTATCTGTAAAAAGTAGCTATAACGGTAGCCCTTCGGTATACATAACTTAGCTGAGGTAGTGATGGTCTACCAAAAGTACTATTGTCCCTCGTATTTATTATGCGAGTTATAGTGTCACTGGGCCCCTTGATAGAATAAGATTATCTGCATGCGGTATGATTAACAAGAGTTAATCATATTTGATAATCTGTTCAAGATCAAGAAAATATTAATTTACAAGGATGACACAAACCTACCTTGAAATTAATCTGACAGCTATGTGGCAAAAGAATTAAACACGAGTAAAATAGTTTACTGGATCATGATATTGTACTGTACGGCATCATCTGTGTAATTGGATGGTCATGATGTGTTTTGCCAGATGCCTCTCATGATTATAGAAGTTAAAACGGTTTTAATTCTATTTACCAACATAACACAGATCCTATCGGGTCACACCTATAGGAGTTAATCGGAGAATCTTATTGATTGATTATAAATTGATTATGATCAATAATAAGATGGTTTATAATTAATTATACTTGATATAATTATATTATAAATGTCATGTAAAAATGACAAGCAAAAATATTAGTTAATTTATAAACGTGTATGACACGTTGTATAAAAGTTAACCAGTTAATTTATAAACGTGCAGGACACGTTGTATAAATTACCGAAATCAACAACCGCAAGAAATATAATTATTCAGAATAATTATACGGATATTAATTGTGTTCGGGCCGAGGGCATTCTGGTCTTTTCAAATTCATCCTTATCCGAATGACACTTCACCACATGACATGTCATCAATGACACCTCACCACATGACATGTCATTAAATGACACCTCACCCCCTAGGTGGCATGCCTTGTCATGGGGGTATTTTGGTCTTTTCACCACATTTCAAAGGCTATAAATAGAGGGGTAGGGGTAGAGAAAAACATAGAAATCTGATTCGACTCGATTCGATTCGATTATAATATTTTTCTCTCCCAAATAGTGTTGCGGTTTAAACGAAAGTTATACGTAACAGTTACGTATTATCTTTCGAGTTGTTGAATAGTGTTTACGGGATTTTGGTGAATAGTGTTTTCCCGAAAGTCGCGATATTTCTGTTTTGCCTTTTAGTAAAATTAGAATAACTGCCGGTCGGGAATTCTGCTATTTTGTCTTTTTCTCGTGAATAGTGTTTTTGCGTAATACCGCGGTTTACAGTATTTCTGGCAAAAGAAATAAATCGCTCTCTGGTTAG
The DNA here is from genome assembly GCA_025461045.1 of Carex parvula. Lineage (NCBI taxonomy): Eukaryota > Viridiplantae > Streptophyta > Magnoliopsida > Poales > Cyperaceae > Carex > Carex parvula. Next base: position 35,566 of record JAJGRW010005241.1, read on the forward strand.
TCCTGGTGGATAACCTATAGAGGCACCATATGTTTGGTGCTCCGAGAGAAGTCATTGCTCCGAAAGAAGACATTGCTCAGATCCGGTCTTCTCGCTCGGTCTGCATTCCAATTGTAATTTGGAAACAAGGTATAAATGTTATATTAATCTATTTAATTGTTAAATAGATTTAATCTTTTAGAAATCAATCAAAGGAGTAGATCTATAAACTGATTAAAAACAAGTAAATACGGTTTTACTACTTTGGGTCTATAAAGGATTAATCTGGTATGTAACTCTCGGTTATTATCCGACATACTACTTAATCTATGATCTGAATGAGTAAAGTTTTACTTACGGTTTTTAATCTGAGAAACGGATTGAACAGGTATGTAACTCTCGGTAGATTATCCGACATACCACTTCAATCCTTTTGGCTTGAGTTAGAAGTAAAATTTTTTTTTGTTTTATGGTCTTTCCGCAGCTTAAGCCTAATGGCTTTGGGTAGCCTCAAAACCCAACAGTGGTATCAGAGCGCAAGGCTTTCCTGTTGAATTGATTTTCTAAAAGTTATAACTTATACCACGTATCGGTTTAATTCTTAGATTTGCAGCTTAGGTCCAAACCGAATAGAACTGGATTTTCTTGGTTCGGTTTTCCGACCGAGAAAGTTTTAAATTAGATTTAAAAGCTTTCTTTACATGTTCTTATGAAATGTAAGTTTTTACATTTCTTGGGTCGGTTTTCCGACCGAGAAAGGTAAAATAGGATTTTACGCTTTCTTTTCGAAAACTTTTGATTACGCTAAAGTTCATCTAAGAATGTGATGAAGCAATAAAGTATCCAAGTAAGAACTGTTGATCTCCACACGTAAAAGATAAGGTTATGTCAAGGGAAAGACTGGAAAAGGAACTTTCGTTTGGCTTTCCGACGTAACCCCTTCTTTTTACGTGTCCTGACAACTGGCCCAAAGGAAACTTTGTCACGTTACTAAATTGCTTTACGTTTTCAAAGCATGGCAAAATGTTACCTTTTCGCTTTTTCGAAAACCTTCGGTTATGTAAAGTATATCTAAGAATGTGATGAAGCAATAACGTACCTGAGTAAGAGCTGTCATTTCCACACCATAAAGGAGATGGTTCTGTCTAGGAAAGAAAGTACTTAAGTAGTCCTTGTGACTCTCTATCTTTCCTGGGAGCCCCTTTTACATGTCCTAATGGCTGACCCAAAAGGAACTTTGTCACGTTACCAAATTGCTTTACGTACTGAAAAGAATAAACTGTGTTTTAAACATATAAACTGTTTATATGCTTATTACGGTATAAATAAAGAACAAAAGCATAGCTGCAAAATAAAGAATTGGAACTGATAGAAATATACCTGACTCGGTCACGTATATAAGTAAACTGGATTTACTGCTTTAATATGAAATGCCTAAATTAGATTTAATGCCTTGTCATAGCCGCATAACTATTCCTATAAGATAGGATAGTTGCTATGGTCAGTTAAAAGAACTGACAGCTTACTAGTTAAGCAAATGCATAAATTAGATTTATCGCTTTCAAGGAACTGTGAAAGAATGTGATGTCAAAGAAAGACTGGAGGTGGACACCCTCAGTTGGTCTTTCTGGCAGACAACTTTCACGTGTCCGTAAGACGGTCTGTAACCAGTTTCAAGAACTGACTGCTTACTAAGCTAAGCAAATGAAAAAGGTTTTTAAAAGAAAGATATGAATGTGACTACATTCGGTATGCTTTCTCTCTGACTTCCTTCCCACGACTGCTTACTGAAGCATATGGAAGAGGTCTATGAGGAAGATAGGAATGGAATCACATTCGGTAATTTTTCTGACAAAAGATGTATTTAGAAAAATATGAATGTAGAATCACATTTGGTATTGTTTCTTTCTGACTTCCTTCCCACGACTGCTTATTGAAGCATATGGAAGAGGTCTTTGAGGAAGATAGGAATGGGATCACATTCGGTATTTTTCTAACAAAGCAACTTTCACATGTCCGTAATACTGACCAAGGTCAACATTACGAACTGATAATAATATACGTAACTAGGTCACGTATATAAGTAAATCAAATTTACTACTTTCATATAAAACGAGTAGATTAGATTTATCGCTTTATAAAGAAAATGTAAAAGAAAAACTACCTCTACAAGATAGACGGTATCTAAAGTCAGCTTTACAAACTGACTGCTTATAAGGCTAAGCATGTGAAAGAAGGTTCTGTCAAAGAAAGGCAGACACGAACCTTTTGGTCGTCTTTTTGGCAAACCTCTTTCAAAGATTGCTTACAAACTTAAGCATAAATCACAAACCCATCTAATTAAGTAGTATGCCCTTCCTACTCTATCCTCCTCACATCATTGTTCATTGGTTGATGTTAACCCTACTCAGTAGGCATCGCCTTTTACCTTTGGTGGTCGAGGGTTATGTGAGACATAACAAAACAAAATAGAGTGAGGTTACTTACCGATGATTTCTAAAAGAGTTTTAGGCTCGGGGCAAAGTATTCGTTAAAACAAACGATGTTTAACGAAACCAAGAGTCATATAGAGATATGATTAGCACCTGAGTTGCTTACCTAAGATAACTATGACCATGATATGCATACACTGCCTTGGTTTTTAGTGAAAATAGGGATCTTGGTCCTACTGCAAAATGGATATAGAACAAATTTGCAGTGGGAGGTTTTATTATTGTATAAAACATTACATGAACAAAGCTAAAAATCTTTACAAAGGTAGAACATGATTAAAGAAATATCTTTCTTATTACGTTCCGTATTTTGACTATAGTTCAAAGACAAACATGAGAAGAGTAGAATATGTTCTGAATACACCGGTCCCTGACAGTCCTAAAAAGGCTGAGAGCAGCTCTATCAGTACTCACACGCTTTGTTTGACAAGCGATGCTGAGCAACTGGAGAAGCTTAGCTATCCGTTGAGCCACGAGTTGGTCACGGACGTTATCCTGAACTCTCTCCCTCTTAGCTATTCGGAGTTCATCGTGAACTTCCAAATGCAAGGGAAGGATAAGAGTTTGCAGGAGATGAAAGGGATGTTGAGGATTAATGAAGGTAACATCGAGAAAAGATCTCATGTCCTCATGATCCAAGAAGGTGGGAGGAAAACTAATAAAGCAAAGAAGGAAACGGCTATTAAGTACAAAGGCAAAGGGACATTTGTTCCGGTAACAAACACTCCCAAGATAAATGTTTCTGCTAACTTTGACTGCTATTATTGCAAATAGCAAAAGTCACTGTAAGAGAAACTGCCCGAAAGAAATCTAGCAGATCTGAAATCTGGGAATGTACCAGAAGTTTCAGTCTCTGGGATCAATGTTATTGAAGTTAATATTGCGACTTCTCTTAAATGATTCAGTACTGGATACTGGATCATGTGCTCATATTCGTTCAAATATGCACGCACTAAGAAATAAGAGAAAATTACGCAATAAGGAAATACAGCTCCGAGTTGGAAGCGGAGCACACGTTGCAGCCATTACAGTCGGTAGTATAGAATTATATTTGCCTAGCGGGCTAGTGATCAGGACATAGAAAAAGGTTCTAGCAAGGAAAGACTGGAAAAGGAACTTTCGGTGGTCTTTCCAACGAACCCCTTTACGTGTCCTGAGAACTAGAAATAAATAAACCCGTGATTAACATCAATAACAAACAAACTCAAAAGTCTCATGAAAGTACGACTTACATGTGACATGACAGCCTTGGTCATATTAAGGCCTTATGGTCTGACCATAGAGGCGAGTATTTAAGTTTTAAGTTTAAAAACGTACTTAAAAGAATGTGAGATAGTCTCACAGCTCACACCTCCAGAAACACCGTAATAGAACGATGTTGTCTGAGAGAAGGAGTCGAACCCTGCTGGACAAGGTTCGTTCCATGATGAATAACGCCACCCTTCCCAAATTATTTTGGGGACTCACACTAGAAACTGTCGCACTACCGATAAATATGGTTCCATCCAAGTCAGTTGAAAAGACTCCATACGAGTTATGGTTTGGGAAACTCCCAAATATGTCTTATCTTAAAATCTGGGGTTGCGAAGTATTTGTCAAACGCCTGACGTCTGACAAACTTGGTCCCAAATTTGACAAGAGCTTTTTCGTAGAATATCCTAAGGAAACGAAAGGATATTACTTCTATACCAATCCGAGAACACCATAGTTGTTGCTCGTCATGGTATACTTTTGGAGAACGAGTTTATCATAAAAGGAAGTAGTGGGAGTAATGTAATACTTGAAGAAATTCAAGATACATCACACAATATAATATCTGATACAGATTAGATAAACCCACCACTTGATGCTTCGGCTGATGAGCATCTGGAAGAACCAAATCCACAAGTAGCTGTGGAAGAGGTTCTAGTCCCGAGCTCAGATACTTCGACGCAAGTTGAAATAGAACTGAACCCGCACATTGTTGCGGATCAAGTTCAAAACAGCCAGAAGAACAAGTGCTACGGAGGTCAGTAAGGGCAGTCCATGCACCCAAGAGGTACATGGGACTGCACGAGGTCTCAGTGTTTGACACTGAATATCCTCTGACCTATGCCGAAGCAATGGATAGGCCCAACTCCGATAAATGGCTGGAGGCCATGAGATCTAAAATACAATCCATGTATGACAATACGGTCTGGAACCTAGTTGTTCCACTTGATGGGATAAAACCCATAGCTAACAAGTGGGTTTTCAAAAGGAAAACAGACATGGATAGTAATATGACTATATACAAAGCACGGCTGGTAGCGAAAGATTTCAAACCAATTCTCGGGAATTGATTATGATGAAATTTTTCCGCCCGTGGCTATGTTTAAGTCAATTCGGATACTCCTAGCAATTGCCGCATTTCATGATTATGAAATATGGCAAATGGATGTCAAAACCACTTTCTTAAATGAAAATTAGAAGAAGACCTGTACATGATACAGCCTTCAGGTTTTGAAGATCCAAGGAATGCTGGGAAGGTGTGCAAGCTTCTTGAATCCATTTATGGATTGAAGCTAGCATCACGGAGTTGGATTCCTTGGTTTGACGAAGTAGTCAAAAATGTTTGACTTCATCAAATGCAAATAAGAACCATAAGTGTACAGTAAGGCTAGTGGGAGTGCAATTGCTTTTCTAAAAACTTATATGTAGATGACATACTCCAAATCAGTAACGATATTCTGCTAAAACAATTAGCCAAGTCTTTAATAAAAGGACTTGGGCGAGAATGTCTATATACTAGACATACAGATCTACCGAGATAGATTGAATTGACTCATAGGATTGAGTCAAAGCACACACATTGACAAAATGCTGAAATCGGTTCAGCATGCAGGATTCTAAGAAAGGATTCCTGCTAATGAGTCATGATGTACAGCTTAGCAAGACTCAGTATCTTTCGATAACTGATGAGCAAAGCGAAATGAATAGAGTGCCATACGCTTCGGCTATTGGCTCTATCATGTATGCCATGTTGTGCACTCGCCCTGATGACTCGTACGCTTTGAGTGTGACGAGCAAATATCAAGCTAATCTTAGTCTCGCTGTAAATGTTTACACCGAAGCTAAATATATAGCTGCTTTCGAAGCACCTATAGATAGTTTCTGGATCAAGTAGTTCCTTAGCGAACTATGAGTGGTTCCAAGTGTTCAAAGCCCTGTGGACCTCTATTGAGACAACAATAGAGCTATAGCTCAGGTCAAGGAACCGAGATCGCACTCGAGATCCAAACGTGTTCTACAACGTTATCACCTAAAGTAAAGATTTGTAAAATTGACACAGTCAGCAACACAGCTGATCCACTCACAAAACTCTAACTCAAGCCATGCACCGGATGCATACAGCTTCTATGGGTCTGGAACACATAGAAGATTGGCTGTGAGATTTTCTTTAGATCTACGAGATCTTTTAGAATATAGAGCTTTGTATAAAGTAGAGCCTATGATGATTGGCTTCTAGCTTAAGTGGGAGATTGTTAGTAAGTAATAATCTAGAAGTCAATAATACGATAATTTAATTATATAAAGCTTTGTTCATGAAATGAATGATTAATAAAATATCATTTTGTTTCCTTGAGTATTATTGAATTTATGAATCATTTCGAGTTAATGACTGAAATTGTGAAACTTCATAATATAGATGATAATACTCTAAAAAGGTCACTGACCGAGGTAATTAGCAGGAACACTGATTACCGCTACAAGGTTAGTATGTGGATTAAAAGAATGGTCAAGTTTTACAGACCATAGACACAGAGTTGTCATTTTAATCACATAGATACATGTTCTAGGAACATAGTGTTTGACAGACCCCGAATGAAACATTATACGGAATTGTGTTCGTGTCATTAATGCTTTCATTCAGTGTTAAGTTCTACAGTATGAGGTATTCATCTTTCCTAACTAAGAGATGTGTATGTGTGATTGTTACCTAACGCTATCTGTAAAAAGTAGCTATAACGGTAGCCCTTCGGTATACATAACTTAGCTGAGGTAGTGATGGTCTACCAAAAGTACTATTGTCCCTCGTATTTATTATGCGAGTTATAGTGTCACTGGGCCCCTTGATAGAATAAGATTATCTGCATGCGGTATGATTAACAAGAGTTAATCATATTTGATAATCTATTCAAGATCAAGAAAAGATTAATTTACAAGGATGACACAAACCTACCTTGAAATTAATCTGACAGCTATGTGGCAAAAGAATTAAACACGAGTAAAATAGTTTACTGGATCATGATATTGTACTGTACGGCATCATCTGTGTAATTGGATGGTCATGATGTGTTTTGCCAGATGCCTCTCATGATTATAGAAGTTAAAACGGTTTTAATTCTATTTACCAACATAACACAGATCCTATCGGGTCACACCTATAGGAGTTAATCGGAGAATCTTATTGATTGATTATAAATTGATTATGATCAATAATAAGATGGTTTATAATTAATTATACTTGATATAATTATATTATAAATGTCATGTAAAAATGACAAGCAAAAATATTAGTTAATTTATAAACGTGTATGACACGTTGTATAAAAGTTAACCAGTTAATTTATAAACGTGCAGGACACGTTGTATAAATTACCGAAATCAACAACCGCAAGAAATATAATTATTCAGAATAATTATACGGATATTAATTGTGTTCGGGCCGAGGGCATTCTGGTCTTTTCAGATTCGTCCTTATCCGAATGACACTTCACCACATGACATGTCATCAATGACACCTCACCACATGACATGTCATTAAATGACACCTCACCCCCTAGGTGGCATGCCTTGTCATGGGGGTATTTTGGTCTTTTCACCACATTTCAAAGGCTATAAATAGAGGGGTAGGGGTAGAGAAAAATATAAAAATCTGATTCGACTCGATTCGATTCGGTTATAATATTTTTCTCTCCCAAATAGTGTTGCGGTTTAAACGAAAGTTATACGTAACAGTTACGTATTATCTTTCGAGTTGTTGAATAGTGTTTACGGGATTTTGGTGAATAGTGTTTTCTCGAAAGTCGTGATATTTTTGTTTTGCCTTTTAGTAAAATTAGAATAACTGCCGGTCGGGAATTCTGCTATTTTGTCTTTTTCTCGTGAATAGTGTTTTTGCGTAATACCGCGGTTTACAGTATTTCTGGCAAAAGAAATAAATCGCTCTCTGGTTAGTCCTGGTGGATAACCTATAGAGGCACCATATGTTTGGTGCTCCGAGAGAAGTCATTGCTCCGAAAGAAGACATTGCTCAGATCCGGTCTTCTCGCTCGGTCTGCATTCCAATTGTAATTTGGAAACAAGGTATAAATGTTATATTAATCTATTTAATTGTTAAATAGATTTAATCTTTTAGAAATCAATCAAAGGAGTAGATCTATAAACTGATTAAAAACAAGTAAATACGGTTTTACTACTTTGGGTCTATAAAGGATTAATCTGGTATGTAACTCTCGGTTATTATCCGACATACTACTTAATCTATGATCTGAATGAGTAAAGTTTTACTTACGGTTTTTAATCTGAGAAACGGATTGAACAGGTATGTAACTCTCGGTAGATTATCCGACATACCACTTCAATCCTTTTGGCTTGAGTTAGAAGTAAATTTTTTTTATTTTACGGTCTTTCCGCAGCTTAAGCCTAATGGCTTTGGGTAGCCTCAAAACCCAACAAATCATTCTCTTTATTTTATCCCTACCGAATATCTTATGCTAAAAGACTTATTAGTAAATAATTGTAATACATTTTGCATAGATGCATGTATATAATATGAATTCAAAGTTTCAAACCAAATTATATATGGTATTTATATCCAACTCGTAACTTTTATCTCAACAATTAATTTTTGTAATGACAAAATTTTAAACATTTTATTTAAACTGTAGCAAATCAAATGGTAATTGATTGTTACAATATTCCTAAGGTTATAATATAATATAATATAATATAATATTTATCGGTGTTCTAAATAGCTAGCTATAGGTGCACTATAGCTTTCTCGAACCATAAAAGCTAAACTATGAGATAAAAGTGCGTTAATTCAGCTATGACCGTTATAGCTGTAATAGATGATCTCTATTACCGCAATGCGCTACGCGCTATTGCTACCGCTATGCTACATGAGCTTTTTTTGCGATTTATATGGATTTTTGTTCTTATTTCTGATGTTATATGATTTGTTATGATAAGTATGCTAAACCGAACTATGTGCTTATGTTCCTATTTGTGATTTAGTCTCTCATTCTATATCGAAAAATATTTAAATATTAATTTTTTCTTTTGCTTGCTCTTCATCTAGTATTCACTTATAAAATTATTGCAGCTTATTTTAATTGAAAGCTAATTTTGATTATTATTATTATTATAATATATAAAGAGGAGGGATCCACTTACACTCTTTTTTTGTGACACCGGATTACACCCTACATTTCAAAGTTTTCAAAGTCCAAACAGTCGATCCAAACTGTTTAACATGATGAATATATTAAAATGTTCTTGCAGATCAAATTTTACATTTTTTTTGAATTTTTTTACTATTTATTAAGTATTATACAAAATCGCTATTTCAGACCATTAAATTTTTGTACCCATCTTAATAAGAAGTTAAAAAATTTCAAAAAAATATAAAATTTGATCTGCAAGCACATTTTAATATATCTATCATGTTGAACGGTTTGGATCGACTGTTTGGACTTTGAAAATATAGGGTGTAATTCGGTGTCACCAAAAAAGGGTGCAAGTGAATCCTTCCTCATATATAAAATATTCAAATAAGTATACTTACTTCATTTCACTTGTAAAATTAATTACTCTTCATCTATTATAATCTGTATAATTATTAAGTATGAACTATTAAACAATGTTAACTTGTAGATCCTTTTTTTTTTTTTTCTTCTTATTGGCATGAATGAGAAAAGTATAGATTTAGATTAGTTGTCATTTGATTATTACCTCAATATTTCAATATTGATCATGTTAATAACGAGTACAAATATAAAATATAAATTTTGAAAAGAAAAAAAAAACGCTATGTACGATAGCTTTCACTATAGCAACGTTATTCGCAATAGTTTTTTTTTGTCTGTCCGCTATGCTGCTAGAATCGCTATTTAGAACCTTCATATTTATAAAGATAATTTTGCGAAATTCATAATTTAAAATTTGCATAACCATATTTTTAAATTCATTTGTAACTTTAAAAATGCATGATGCAACTCAAGAAAGATAGAACTGTACATATCACTATACTGTAAATAGGACTGCTCTAGAATGTGCATTTTTATAAGCTTTTTGTCCTTTTTTTTTTTTTAACGAGATGGATAAAAGAAATTATTATAGAGTGTAATTCGGTGTCACAAAAAAAGAGTGCAAGTGAATCCTTCCTCATATATAAAATGTTCAAATAAGTATACTTACTTCATTTCACTTATAAAATTAATTATTCTTCGTCTATTATAATCTGTATAACTATTAAGTATGAACTATTAAACAATGTTAACTTGTAGATCCTTTTTTCTCTTCTTATTGGCATGATTGAAAAAAGTATAGATTAGACTAGTTGTCATTTGATTATTACTCCAATTCTTCAATATTGATCATATTAATAATTAGTACAAATATAAAATATAAATTTTAGGAAGAAAAAAAAAAACGCTATGTACGATATCTTCCGCTATAGCTACGTTATTCGTAATAGTTTTTTTTTTTTGTCTCCCTGCTATGCCGCTATAATCGCTATTTAGAACCTTCATATTTATAAAGATAATTTGGCAAAATTCATAATTCAAAATTTGCATAACCATATTTTTAAAATTCATCTGTAACTTTAAAAATGCATGATGCAACGCAAGAAAGATAGAACTGTACATATCACTATGCTGTAAATAGGACTGCTCTAGAATGTGCTTACGGTCTCTATTCAGAAAAAGAAACTTTGAATTTAATAAATCTGGGCTGCATCTTAATTTTGGGCCGAGATATAAAATTTAGTTCTATCTCAACAGTGGGTTTAATTAATTTATGGAGAGAAGCAATATTTTAATTAGAGTCCGCATCCTCTTAGGTAATGTAAGTTTAATGAGTTTAGATACGAACTGTCCGATGAGAATACGAATCAATCTGGCAAAAGGTGGAATGCACATGTAATATAAAATCAAAATTTATGTTACCTCAGGTAATATGAATTCTTTTAATTCTTCCTTCTCTTCTCTTCGCTTCTCTCTCCTCGCTCAAAATATACATGACATTACCTCCGGTCATAAATCGAAGAACAAAATATATCTCCACGTGCATGGTATGACAGACTTAACTGCTATTAAAATTATTAAAATTTTCAAATTAATAGTGCCGACCATTCCTTATTCACAAAAATATATTGATGGAAATAAATATCATTATTAAGTTAGTATATGTAGATGACATTATAATTACCGAAAAATAATATAGAAGAAATAAAAAAAATTAAATATCAATTAAAAGAAAATTTTGACATTAAAGTTTTTTTAGATATTTAAAATATTTCTTAGAAATTGAAGTAGCATATTAAAAAATGGGACTCCTTATAAATATATTCTAGATTTTTTCGGAAGAAACCGATAAATTATGTTGCAAATCGGTCTCTATTCTAATGGATAGTAAATGTAAATTAAATGGCAAAGATGGTGAATTGTTAGAAAATGCAAACTAATTTCAAATACTTATAGGAAAATTAATCTACGTAACTCGTCCGGATATTTTTTTTAAACCAATTTAATTTGATTATTTCAAGTTGATCACTTAGTATTTAATTAGTTCGTGGCGCACTGTCAACTGCTCATTAATTAATTTGTATTTAATTCATTAGTCAAATTGGATGGCAGAATGGATGAAAAATAAAGAAACCGCATCATGGTTACAGTTTTTTATAATTTAATTTTCGGATCACTTAAAAAAAAAAAAAAAAAAGCTGGAAAACTTCAACTGCTAGTCGATGTCTAGATCCACCTCTCTCTCTCTCTCTCTTCCTCTAATTCCTCTAACATATTGTTGTTTTTTTCTAGCACTATCAACATTATATATATATATAGATGAAATAATTGCAATTTAAAATAAAATTACTATTAATTATTCCTTGCTTTATACTAAAATTAAATTATCTAACGAAATAATAGTTACCCTTAATTAGTTGACACGTATATATATGTTGTCACGTATATTCTAAATATTATGTTAATTAAATAAGAACAACAATATGTTAGAAAAAATTAAGGATAGAAAAATTGAAGCTAGCTATTATCAAAATTTGAGATATTTTGTTCTACCTAGTTGTAAGCTTTAATTCATGAGAGGAAAAATGTACCTAAACATCTCTATTGTCATTTTTGTATGTATATATAGCGTATATATACTAATAATTAAAAAAAAAATACATCCCTCCCTGCCCCACATCCGAATATTGACTATTGTAATCATAGAAATTTATCATCTCTGTTCCACAGCAGTATTGCAAAAACTAAATCTTTTGAAACTTGATCATGAAATCTCGAGATTATGACTACGAACCGGATGCGAATCAGAGATCATTGCCTTGATCAAACTGAAGCGGGTAATGACAGTACGTCTCGTTTTTGACACACAGAAGAGCCGTTCATACGCTGACGCCATCTTTTGTGCCGTGAACATCCTCTTGGCATAATCTCGGCATGCTCTCCCTCTCTCTGCCAATCGACTAACCCCTTCAGCCACCACCACCTCTAGTTGTTCCAATAACGAATCCACATTAGGCGAAAACATGAACCCGAACTCATCATCTATACTTACTCCCTTTATGCTGGAAACCGTGTTGCAAGCACCCGGCTTCCCGCATTGCATTGCCTCCATTAGGGTTAGGTCTAGCCTTGTGGTCTCAATGTGGGATCCACCAAACACATCCAACGGTTGTAAAAGGATTTTAATTTTGATGGTGGGACCGGACCAAGAACCTTAGCATTTCGACCGAGGTCGGTGTATCTCTGTGCCCATGGACCTGATCCAGCCCCAATGATGCAAACTACATTCGGGTGACGAAGACGGAGTTTAGAGAATGCTTCATAGAGTAAAGGATGGCCTTTGTCTTTAACCAACGGCCCGACACACCTATTACTAATTCGGCAGATTTGGGTATATTGATCCTTCACGAAATGCCCTACCGAGTTCATAATCTGGTCCGAATTGTTCCTGATCAACGCAATTTAATATAACATGCACACGTTGATTCGGTA